>JNET01029744.1:0-21812 GCA_000697455.1 Basidiobolus heterosporus B8920 | reverse complement strand
GATAACTAAAGCTTTGGCCAAACTTGCAGTCATTCTAGTACAAGTTTAAATATTATTCGAAGCAAAATTAGTTGCGGAGCACTTGGATTTACAATTTTATAAGTAGAGCTATGTAGCAACCAGTGAAATTGATTAATATTCAATAGGAAATGCCTCTGATACTACACCGAAAGCTAGATACATTTGTGGCACCTTCTAAATATATATTTATAGCGAGGAAAGTCAGGTTCTTGCTTGTTTGTCTTATCTGTACTTACCTCAGACTTTCATACAACACCACGGAAGTAATGATTTCTGCTATATTAATCATCGTGAATGGGACTGTATATGTAACTAGCCTAGAGTCTACTTCGGCTTGGACTGGCAAATATTGTGTACAGTGGACTATTCATATGCTGAAGTTCTCATCTGGTGATGAATGGTTGAGCCAGAAGAGAAGAATGAATCCAGTTTATACCTGACTTGACTTACTGGGTAGCATTGTGTGTATGTGTATTACTTTCTATGTAGGACAGTGTTGGTTCTCAAGTTACAGGATTTTCAAAGTATCCGGAAACGTATTCAAAGTAATGTTACCGTAACAAATGGCAAATTTAACCATCTATGACATACCAGTGTAGATCACGCACTTTCAGCGAGTCCAATCTCTAAGAATACTACGGATGGTGTGCGGATAACTAAGGCGAATTTGCCGTTTATCCCATCCGATCCGATCCGTTTCCTTGGCTCAAATCAAGAAAAATATACGCCCTATGCGACGCTCGCATGACGTAAGTAGGATTCTTTGGGTAACGAAAAGAAATGTAGAATCGTGTTAAGATTCGTAAAGTGCCTTCAGAAAGGAAATTCACATCAAATCGAAGATCAGATTGTTGAGCTTGACTTTTGCTATTTATGATCATCATAAGGCTAGGTTGATTTAACTCGCTTCCATCAGGTTTCTTTTAATGGCAATTAGGTTATTATGGGATTTCTATGATTCTTGAATTTCGAATTGTATTTTCGATCATTTGATAATCACGTTCGTAGTCAGGATATCTACAGAGCTTAATGAGAAACTATTACCATAAGGGTAACTTCGGAGATGCCTAACTCGGTTAGTGTCTTCCCTCTACAAATCTTCTAGGTGTACAGCTCAGTGGTTTCTCGTGGTGAATGGTGAATGGTATGTAGTGGTTTATTTATATATTTATATTCTCCCGAAGAAATGGTCGAGATGAAAGTAGCCAGTGTTCATCACATACATAGCTCTCTCTGGTCAGTCATGTAGCAGGAGTAATCTGGCGGACAATCACACTTTACTGAGCAATAGTTGGGCAATTGGTCAGCATCGTTCATATTGTCTGGAATATAGTTGTTTCTGGTAGCATTTAAAACAACTATTGGAAGTGCTGCCCGAATGTATTTGATCGCGCCATCAAGCTCGACTTCAATTCTGATCCAGAGTACGTGGGTTACTTTAACATACGGCGTCGTACAGTGAAAGTGTACCTCTTTATGTGACTTTGGAATACTCAGTGTGAGAAAACTTGTTTCAGAACCTGCTTCGATAGCTGTTCCATGTGCTTGAAGCATTTTCTTGACCGAATCACCAGTGGTCACTGTGTGACCAACTATATTGCTATATACGGTTTTCTCTTCTAAGCTGGCCCACACACTGAGCAGCTCACACTCGTTGCTAAGTGTGTGATGCTTGAAAGAGATAGGAATGGAATCACCCGGTATGTATTCTGAACAAGGAATCATGATTTCATAATCAACCATGTTCTTCCATGTAGCTTCTAGTTTTGTATTGTATGGCATGCATGCGAGGGGATTGATTGTTCCGCAAATATATACATCCTTGTAGGTAGTTATGTTAGGTAGGAATAGTGGGGTTTCTACCGTCGCTTTCAGACTATACTGAATTTTTGCGTAGCTTGCTACAGCTGACTCAGGTAGATCGGCAGGGAGTGGGAACTCGAAATCAAATGAATAAGGTCTTGGTTTGAGCACCTCGGATCTAGTATCGTGAAGAAGATTGCACTTGTACTCAAATAGTGTCTTACGCGTGGATTGAAGGCTTCTATTTAGTGTAAGCTCGCCTCGAAAGCATATTATAATTCGATGTGCGGTGATGGAGGAGGACGGAGTAAGCATTGCTTTACCTCGAAGAAGGAATAGGGAATGGCCGTCGTCGAACAGACTCTTATAGAATGTGTCCTGTTCAAGTTGAATTTCAAATTTTGGGCTCATTGTGTGAAAAAATGGATTGGAAAGAAGGTAGCCCATGCATTTATATATCATCGTTCGGTGGCCCTGTGCTAGTATAGCTCCGTAGTATCTTTTAGTGGCACCGTTCCATCGGTTCAGAATTTAGGCAACTACGATGCTCAAACCCGATGAAGCATCTCGCTTTGTCTCGGAAATTTCCTTTCCTAACCATCACATTCATACTAAAAGGGGAGTAGTAGAACACACACTAAGTTGGTTGTTTCACTGATTATGGCTACCAAATTCTTAATCCTAGACTCTCTACCAGATTTAGCACATAGCCCATCTATCATTACATAATATTCGTACTTCTATATACACTTCTACACTGTTAACTGCGGTAATTGATGAAACTCGAGATGTGTAAATGCGTAAAACTAGGTAACTGATGACTAGCTTAGCTAAGTAGACTACAATCTAGCTTAGGACTAGGGCTAGGGTTGCTGATGTCGATTTGGCATTATTCTGTCAACTCCGGTTAGAGTTAGTGACTCCCATTTACTTCGTACTAGCTCAAGTCCAAGTGAAATCAGTTTCAGGAGCTGGTTCTTTGATGAATCCTTCTGCTTACCTACCATAGCCAAAGTTTCGTAGACAAGATTGGTCCAACACATTCCAAGGCAATGGCCGAAGGTTTATGTGAAATAAGAGTGTCTTGCGCGAAGCAGTAGAAAAACCTAGTCAGTCATATTGATCATAAGATCAGCTTAGGTATGCTTTAATTGGCAGTCTATATGTACCTCAGCCAATGTACTCATTACAATCCGGTTATTTCTCACTTCTCTTAATCCAAGGGGGATGGGTCTAATCTGAACTTCTAGGTGTACTTCGTTTAGCGTCTATATAAGGTTTGCATATGTATACGACCTGCTTTACCATCAAAGAATTATCTAAAAGCCATGGTTCAAGGGATACGACTAGGTTCGAAATTTGAGCCCGGAGTCCTCATCATATTCCGCAGGATATGTAGCATAGTCATCTTCGCAGTGTGGTTAGCCTACTCATGGATACAATTAAAGAAAGTCCTAAATCCACCTATTGGGTATGAGTACGAAAAGCTTCCATTTAGTATGTATGTACCCACTCTCATTGTTGCTGGGTATGGCGACGAACTAGCTGGCATGGACCTCTTAGTGGGAGGCTTTTATGCAAATGACCCTAGCAAACTACAGCCCATTGGGTCGGTAGAAAAGGTTCGCAACTATCTTAACGGCACCATGATGGCGTTCATAGTCACCCCATATAGTGGTCTTCGTTTCGGCATGCTGCCTTCTAATAATGTGCAGCTTTTACAGTCCCTGGCATTTGCTTTATCAACCAACTCAACCTCACTTCCATACTATCCCTCAGTAAGTATGGTGTCTGCTATTTCAGCCACCGTGAACGAGACTATATACATGGCTAGCTTAGATCCTACGCGACACTCTAGGATTGGTTTAGACCAGGAAATCACGGAAGATCTACAGCGAGCTTCATGGACAGCCTATACAGCGCAAAAAGAATCCTTGTCATTGGCCTTTTTTAGTAACTACCCATATGCTGGAATGTTGGCTCCATTAAAGCAGCCAATCAATAACAATGACAAGTGGATTAGCCAGATAAGAAGAATGAAGCCTACCTACACCTGGCTTGACCTACTGAGTAGCATGGGTGGAACATTACCATTGGTGACTGGGGTGTATTACTTTCTGTTCGGTGTGGGAAGAATACAAACATGGGGGGTCATTCAACGCTACGTCTTGCGTCGGCAAGTGTTATCCCAGGTCTCTGAGTCGGTGTTGGCCGTTCCCAACTATAGTAGAGTTGGAGGTAAAATCAGCCCAGTCACTCAGCAATCTGCCAACGAAAAGGACCATTTCAGGGTTCAAATGCCAATGCCCATGCCCATGCCCGGCAGCAGCAGCACCCTTGACTCCAGAATAGCGCAACTGGAGGCCTTCCAGCAGAGAATGGACATCTTCTATCTGAATCATCAGTTGTTCTCGAGTAAAAACTAAACCAAGATTATGCGTGTAATTAATAAATAAAACCAGTCTGAAGCAACTTGTATCCTGTTTGATCCACTAATGAAATAGATGCAATCAGTGGATGTAGCCCAGAGCAATCTGATTAACTTTAATAACGGCTACTATATGCATACACTGAACGATTTTGAAAAGCATACACTGAGTGGCTTTTATAAGTACTTCAGATTTATTTAAAAAGGGTGAGAGAATAAGAGAGAATCAGGGAAAGCGGACTCAGAATGTACAACGAATTAAGCAAACAAAGGGATACTCTAGGATACTTTACATGAATTAGACGAGATAATCTAAATTTGACCGAACCCTGACCCCGTGAACGGATCTGGTGTTTGAGGGGACGTTAACTTATCAAATATGCACTGCGTCCGCAGGTCCATAAATTGGTCGCTATTAGTAACTATTCTAAGACTATTACTCTCACAACGAGTAGATACACTCAGGGTATTCGTATTCAAGTGGGGCTTTTCTTCCAGAATGAGTTTCTTCTTAGGACATAAAGCACTCCACTTTTGTAGATAACGAAGTTCATACAACTCCCACACGATAATTTCGAAAATCTCCGTAGAGAATTCTATGAGGGAAAGCAATAACTGAGAACTACTGGGGTCTGTTACTGACCGAGGTTGTGCTGAGTATTTTTTCAGTTCAAAACGGCCACGAACTTGACTTACGGACATTCGTTGAAGTGAATGTTCCTCTTCACACAATATCAAATACTGCACAAGAAAGTGTTTTAAGTAGCGTTCACTCCATCTCAACCGTACACATAGCTGTTTGAAAACCTCAATGATAGCCTCAGGCTCCCAATCATTCGTTAGAAACTTGACAAATTTGGCCGTTTTGCTCGCTCTTTCCCCGATGACCAAAGTGGTGATCAACTCTACAATGTTTAATACTGACCAATCTTTGGTGACGTCAGAGACTAGAGAAGCGAACTTGGTATGTTCAATTCCCCAGTGGTAAAATAGTTTGATGAGAAGCTCAGCGATCTGCTGAATTGGCCATCCATTGACTAGCCATCTAATAGCTGCTGGAATAGATTCGCGGTGGGAGTCAGATATCTCGTTGATTAACCGTTGTAAGTAGTAAGCTATGTAGTCAATATTTCGCTCGTTCCGAATCCAACTATAAAATTGTGTATTGTATCTGCTGTCCATGTCTACAAAAGAGATGCATTAGTTTCGATGCATAAAAGACAAAACAAATACCTACCTCTCATGGTTTTTTCCACATGGGATATATCAGTGTGGATACTTGGCAACGTCTCGTTGCGATGTGGACCATCAAGGTTCTTATATGTATTCATCAAGGGGGAATAGCACACTGGCAAAAAGATTGGATAAAGTGGGTCAGATCGTTCCAGACGAAAATAAAGGAGCACTCAGTTGAATGAAAGAGAAGTACAATTTATATAGGTACAGGGTAAGAGAAACATGTAAGAGAGGAACAATATCCGACTAATCTTTGTCAATCGGAAAGTTTGACAATGTGGAACAAATATCACACAAATCCCCAGGTTTGAAGTGAGGCGCGCTAAAGAACAAAGATTCAAGGAGAATTGATGTGAGATTTGGAGAGGCGAAGGGGAAGGGGAAGGGGAAAATCGAGGGAAATCGGTGGGAAAGTGGGCCTCTACTGTACCGATGTGCTATTGACACTGGTTTCATCTAAATTCACATTGAGTTATGTTGAGATTAGTGTTTGGTTTTGATCTTCACTAACAACCTTATATTTTGCACACCACAACAAATCATACCTTTGCAGAACTCTCAAATTAGAGTGTGGAGGAAGGGAGTTGTAGATGCCGTCGTACCCACAACAACCCGACTCAGTTACATGCAACTGCTAATCTGCATCACGTCATATGCAAGCCACTCAGAGAAGATCATTCACTTACTTGAGTTGAATCGACTAATGTTGTTTGTTTGTTACTAGGTCCTTCATTGTTGGTTACATTGCTTTCCTTTCTATCTTGGTTACATTGCTTTCCTTTCTATCCCATCTGGCAGATTTAGCCCCAGTTTTTCGCACATCAATCACCGGTTACTTAGTACGTACACCTCCCCTTATATGCTGAACAGTCGTATCCGTAGGAACCAGGCTGCAATGCTTTACGTTAATTAGGGAGATGAAACTACACTAAGATGTCCATTTTATCGACAAAAGGTTTGACCTGGTCTTTGAAATGAAAAATGTGCGTTGTCAATACAATTGGGAGGTTGTGCTTGCTTTAAGGGGATGCTTGCTTCTTCTGCCATCCTGATTGCTTATAAAGTGAGATACGATCTTTAAAAGAGTTCAACTTGTTTACATTACAGTCCTGGATAGAGCAAAATTGTTGATGAGTAGCGATGCCACGTTTGATTTCAAAAAAATTATCTGGACTTCGGCCAAGCCCATCATAAAGATAATGCTCAATGTCGGTTAGTATGCAAAAGAGCAAGTTACGTTAGATTTGAAGACTAAGGACTCCCTCTAGCGGCCGGTTATATTCTAGCAAGGATTGAGTTCATTACTCCCACAATAGCCAAGTCATTTTCCAAGGTAAAACTTGAATCTATTCTTCAAACAAAAGTCCCAAAAAGCTGATTAAAATCTGTAGATCATTGTGAACTACATCCTTCCATGTTTACTTTTTGTCAACATGGTAGAGAGCGTTCGAACGGACTATTTCCGTCAGTTTGGGTATTTGCGTTATCTAGGCCATTACACCTTTCATCGGACTAAACGCATACTCTGCCTAGGATCATGGCATTAATGGTCATTTTTTACATATTTCTGGGGGCGATTTTTGGCGCCTTGTTTCGCATGTTCACCGCGTTACCGCGTAACTTTCGTAATGGGATAATCGGTAGGCTTCTGTGTATCAGCTGTGATAGTGGCGGATTCTCATGCATACTTTTCCCTTTTAGCTGCAGCAATATGGGGCAATTGGGTAAGCACCTCGTTGGTTTGCAGGACGCTGCCGCAAAACACTTACATATTTCATAGGGGGACATCCCTTTGGCTGTAATGGTATCATTGGGCGACACGCCACCATTCCGGTCTGGCGATCGGGGTCGAGGAATAGCATATCAATCTGTGTTTCTGGTTCTTTTCAACGTAACCTTGTTCATCTTGGGTGGATTCAAGCTCATCCAGAGCGACTTCAGTGAATCCCCTTCAAAGGAAGGTAATCTGCATCAAGTCGGGGTTGAAGAGGGATCGAGTATCGAGTGCCCTCTGGCGTCGGAGGTCGAATACGAGCCTACCCAGTGTGTCACAAATGGTTCAGAAATAGAGTCAAGCCACAACACTAAAGAATTCGAGCATCTTGAGATACAGGTTATATCCAAGCCAACCAGATGGTACAGATTTCGGAGAAGAATGGTGACCTTGCTCGGTTTGGTATTTGCCCCACCCAATCTGGCAGTTATCCTGGGGATTACTGTGGCCTTGGTTCCTGTCCTTAAAGCCCTATTCGTCAGGACGGTACATCCGGCGCCAGAGCCAGCACTGGAGTTCATCTTCTCCTATATCTATTCTGTTGGTGCGGCCTATGTCCCACTGGCTTTGGTAAATCTAGGAGCCGCCTTGGCGCGAATGGATTTCGAGGCTATTCCCTTCCGGGTATCGTTGCTATTCGCAGTGGTGAAACTGATCGTAACTCCAGCCATTGGTATATCCTTCGTTCTGTTGCTGGTGAAAGTCGCAAAGATCATTGATCCTGACGACAAACCGTTGATCTTTCTTGCCATGTTCGCCTCCTGCGTACCAACTGCAACGACAATTATGGTGCTAACCCAGTTCTATAGCCCAAATGGTGAAGCCAAAGAGATTGCCTCGATCTTAATCGTTCAGTATGTGCTTGGGATCTTCACCCTTATTGGCTCCATGATCTTGATTTTTTATTTATTATCATGAAAATATCCAAGCAACTCCTTGATCCCAAAAATACTTTGACTGCTTCCCTGCGCTATGATTCATCTTTTGCTCAACCATTTTGCCATCTACACAACATTTGATTAAATTCCGAGTTTAATCATCAAATATGGTTAGAGTTGGGTTATCACCAACCATACACAAGTCATTCACAATCGATTCACAATCCATACACATCCACTCTCCTTCCCTTTTTTTCTAGCTTTTTTTCTGATTCCAGGAAAATCTTTTCCATCACACGTGACTAAGATCCAGGATCCATCGCAAAAAGTTGGAACAAAAGTGTTGCTATGTGATAGACGTGTTCTTTCTCTTCTGAACTCAGTTCAACCACATTTGTAGACAAGGTTAGCCAATCCATGAATACATCCATTAAAACATACCATTTACTGACCCACCTTTCCCCTCCCCAGTCTTAAAAAATGGAGGCTGTCCAAACTTTCGGTCGTAAGGTTGGTACTGAACATTTAGAAACCGAGTGGTTTTCACATTGCTAAAGATCTTTTTCCTTCAGAAAACCGCTACTGCTGTTGCTTTCTGCAAACGTGGAAAGGGTATGATCCGTATCAACGGTTCCCCCATCGAGCTTGTCGAACCTGAAATCCTCAAGTTCAAGGTCTACGAGCCTATCCTCATCCTTGGTGAGGACAAGTTTGCTGATGTCGATATCAGAGTTCGTGTCCGTGGTGGTGGTCACACTTCTCAAATCTACGCCATCCGTCAAGCTATCGCCAAGGCTATCGTCGCCTTCTACCAGAAGTTCGTTGATGAAGCTTCCAAGAAGGAAATCAAGGAGAAGCTCGTCGCCTACGACAGAACTCTTCTCGTCGCTGATCCCAGACGTTGCGAACCCAAGAAGTTCGGAGGTCCAGGTGCTCGTGCCAGATACCAAAAATCTTACCGTTAAACTATTTTGGTTTTTCGGTATATTTGTCTCTTTCACAACATCGAGATTTTACTGGAAATACAATAAACTTGTCATTTAAGATAAAACCTATAGGAATGAAATAGTAATTTTGGCTGGGTGTGAGCAAAAGTGTGTAGTGGGTTAAATATACGAGCATCATTCGTAGAGCATGAGCACAAGTATGTGTAAGTGGTCTGTATGGCACCTCAAGTGAGGTAGGGAAGGATTATGCCCGGGCACATGGATTGAACGTAATGTATAGGGTACAGTCCGGGTATGAATGGCCGGACATTATCTGTCACAAATGTTAAAATTAGGTTTAAATGGCATCAGAACACCTTGAGAAAGGAGAGATTTTACTTAACTATAAGCATCTTGACCCAAGTAAATCTTAGGGTTAGGGTTAGGGCTATGGTTATGGTCAGCCATATGAAATATTTTACTTAATTATAAACATCTGAGCAAAATGAATTAAAAGCGAAAAGAATTCTTGTTCACCAAAAAGATCAATTTCTTATTTTCTCTTATAAATTATTTTGGTCATTTGCAAATTCTCTTTCTCTTTCCCTCAGGTTCTTGTTGCTCTAACAAACCGTATCCTTTGAATTGATTACATCCATCGATTGACCAACGTCAACATTCTCAGTGATTCCTTAACCTTGTTTATATAGAAGATGAAGCACAACAATCAGTTGCCCAACAACCATTTCCGCAAGGATTGGCAATTACGTGTCAAGACTTGGTTTGATCAAGCTGGTCGTAAGAAGCGCAGAAGACTTAATCGCGTTCAAAAGGCTGCTCGTATTGCTCCTCGTCCTGTTGACGGTCTTCTCCGACCAGCCGTCAGATGCCCTACTGTTAAGTACAACACCAAGTTGAGAGCCGGTAAGGGTTTCACCTTGGAGGAACTTAAGGTATGTCAATCAACAAACACCCCAATTGCTTTCCTCTTCTAGGTAATAATCAGTTTTTCAATTTCGGCTATTAGGAAGCTGGTATCAGACGTAAGGAAGCCCTCACCATCGGTATTTCCGTCGATCACCGTCGTCGTAACAAGTCCGAAGAATCTTTGAACTTGAACGTCCAACGTCTCAAGGCTTACAAGGCTAAGCTCATTGTCTTCCCTAAGAAGGCTGGTAAGCCCAAGAAGGGTGACAGCGAAGCTGCTGAACTCGCTGAAGCCAAGCAACTTTCTGGATCTGTCATGCCCGTCACTCAAGTCTACTCCAAGGAGAAGGCTCGTAAGGTTACCGAAGAAGAGAAGAGCACCAGCGCTTACGCTACTCTTCGTAACGTTCGTTCCGAACAACGTTACCGTGGTATCCGTGAGAAGCGTGCCAAGCTCAAGGCTGAAGAAGAAGCTCAAAAGGTCAAGAAGTAAATGCAAACATTACTCGGTTTTGATACTTCCAGCAATATACATTAATAAATATGCAACCTTATATCTGACTTTGTCCTATTGTAAATATTTGACTTGTCCGTAATATGGGAAAAGAACGATGCTTGTGTCCCTAGTAAATGTATGATGTACGTGATTCAAATCATAATGATCATATTTCTATTACTGTTCGATAAATGCCATGTTTCGAACACATTTAAACATCGTGACAAATAATCATGTTTACTGAGACGAATTGAACAAACAGATTGCGTATAATTAACGACAGGAAAAAGGGAATTTATTGGATGTAATAAGTACTTAGTTCTCTTGAGTACGGAGACGAGCGTTAGCGTTGGTAACCTTAACATTCAATTGTTGGGCACGTTCAACAATGGCAATACGGTTCTTGGAGCTGACGTTGTGAGCGATCTCGGCAGCATAGGTACGGTTTTGCATCAACAATACCTCCAATTCCTGAACGTTGGAGACAACGAACTTCTTGAAGCCATTGGGCATCAAGTTGCGGGTCTTGCTGTTAGATCCATAACCAATCTTGGGCATGGGAATTTGTCCCTTGAATCTACGACGGACACGGTTATCAATACCCTTGGGCTTTCTCCAAGACTCCTTGACGGTCTTGTAGCGGTCAGATTGATGACGCTTGAAGGGCTTGGTGCGCTTCTTGACAATAGCGACCTTGTTAGTAGAGGAGACCATTCTAAATGAAATTGGATGTGTAAGTGACAACTGTAGACGTAGTAGAGATAACCTTTTATGATGGATGTATGAATTCGTACCTTGCTCACTAAGTCAGATGGATTTCCGGAAGAGAAAGAGGGAACTTTTCTTTTTTCCGTAACTTTTATTGAGATTCCCGGAAGGATTGATCATGGTCCATCACGTGATACGGAGGAAAGAAATTTCAACTTGATGAAATGTTAGCTAAACAAAGCATCTGCTATACACACAACGTACATAGCTAGTGTTCAATCAACAGAAACAGGGGATTTGAGTGAATATCTAACAAACAACATATCCCAGTGGATCGGAGCAGCCTTGGGTGATTACAGTTTGGTTATTCACTATAGCAGCTAACACTAGTGGTATTAAAACACAATAAACAATCTTGTGATTTAGGAGTAAAGCAGAAGATACTTTATTATCTAAATGACCATCGAAATTCACGAAAAGGGAGTCTCTGGTAATGAGTGGTAGTTACAAGACGTGACTTTGTTTAGGCTTCGACAGGTTCAGCAGATTCCTCGGCAACAGGAGCCTCAACCTTCTTCTGGAAATCCTCGGAGATGGGTTCAGTGATAACTGCCTCCTCCTTGGGCTCCATGACGGTGATCATATCAGGAAGAGGGTTCTTGGGTCCGATCTTACCTGAAGGATCCCAGTCCAACATGATCTTGACCTTGATACCAAGAACACCTTGACGAAGGAGAACGTGACGAACAGCAGTGTCGATGTAGTCACGAACAGGTTGACCAGAGTGAATCATGAAACCGTCAGCGAATTTCATAGCCTTGGCACGGGCAGCACGAAGCTTTCCGGAGATGACAACTTCACAACCCTTAGCACCGGATTCCATAGCGAAACGGAGAACAGAGTAGGCAGCACGACGAACGGCAAGACCGGCGAGCAACTTGTAACGTACGGATTCGCATTGAGCAATAGCGCAAAGACCACGGTTGGCAACACGCTCGGCGTAAAGTTCAACGGTGTTTTCGGGGAAGTTGAAACGTTTTTGTACAACGGAGGTTAATTCGCGAATACGACGACC
The DNA here is from genome assembly GCA_000697455.1 of Basidiobolus heterosporus B8920. Classification (NCBI taxonomy): domain Eukaryota; kingdom Fungi; phylum Basidiobolomycota; class Basidiobolomycetes; order Basidiobolales; family Basidiobolaceae; genus Basidiobolus; species Basidiobolus heterosporus. The sequence continues at coordinate 9,540 of JNET01029744.1, read as the reverse complement.
CTTCTCACCAAGAACATCTTGGGTGCGAGTGGCACGGATGATGATTTCGGTACGGGCAGGAGTAACACGTACTTCAACACCAGAGTAACCCTCTTCGGCGAGTTCACGAGTGAAGAACTCGTTGAGTTCGGCATAGAAAACGCCATCAGCGACGAACTAAGCAAAGAATTCGAGAATTAGTCATTTGGTTAAAAAAATGGATTATGGTTGAAATAGAGTAGGCGCGGTGCTTCAGTACTAAAACTAAGGTGCGTGCATTATGCCACATTCCTGAAGGCAGGCATTCAAACAAGAGGTGTCAGAAAGATTGTAGTATCATCCTTATACGCGCGCCCACCCTTCCAAAACTTCATCCATCAACTACTAGCGAAACCATCCATCTGCGCGTTGTTACCCATGGACGACCTAGCCCACTGCGTGATGGATTGGGATATGGATTGATTGAAATGTGTAAAGATGAATTACCTTTCTCTTCTTAGAGATCTGAGCAGCCATGTTCGATGTAAAGAAGGACTACACCTAACGCAATTTTTTCACAATTATACTCGACTAATCCTACTACTACATATGTGTCTTTTTGATCATGAAATCACCAGACTGTAGGGGTATTTCTGATTGTGATTGGCGAGCCCTCCTCATCCAGTCACGTGATTAAGGGGGTTTGTCTTTTGCTTAGTAAACTCTAATGAGAACGACCCGACAACGATGTGATTGAATTGATGCCTTACATTTGCATCAAGGCGGTGTCGATCGTGGTGATTTCAATCTGAATTAAATGATTGAACTCAAATTAGAAAGGTAAAGTGATGCATACAGTATTTGCTTTCTAATCTAACTCCCTTTTCACTTCTCTCCGTTCAACCTAACCCTTTGCCATGTCTGAAATGGATGATGTTGTTCGCTCTATTGCAAACACTTCCTTAAAGTTGCTTCTTGGCTCACGGTTTACAGAGCTCTTGGGGATGTCGAGTGATGAAGTATTTCAACGGGTACAATTACTAACTGAACCGGAGTTTTCTACGGAACAAGAATTTCAACTATTTCAATGGGGTCATGGGATACAGTCCAAAGAATTAGATAAATACAAGAATGAACTGGATTATTCGGTGCCTGTTAGATATAAACGGTTTGACCCTAACGATTTGAGAGCGTTTGTGGAGATTCAAAAAAAGAACAAAGAGGATAAAGAGGACCTTGGGATTGTCCTTAGGTTGGAAGAAGGTTGGATGTACTTTGATTTGTGTAGAGGTTTAAATTCTTCAGATAAGCTAGTATGGAAGACTTCAATAGAAGAGGCTGAGGAAGAATTTCTTAACAAGGTGACTTTAGTTGGTGACTAACTTAACTCGACTCTAACATTCTCAAAATCCAAATCTAGAATACAGAACAAACTCAGGTGTTGGAGGATGAAGAAGCCGATTATTGGGCCCAGTACGGAGAAACGTCAAATGATTCAGAGCAAGAACAAAGTAAACAAACCGACCAGAATGATGAATCTGACTATTGGTCACAATACGATCAAATCAACTCAGCTTTGGACCAGACCGAAGCGGACTCTGTGCCTTTTAAGAGTTTGGATCAGGATGAAGACAAAACATTCGTAGAGCTGGAGGTGTCTGACGATTTTCTGAAAGAACTCGACAGCATTGAAAAGGAAGAGTTACGGAATAGCGAGAGCCAAACTGCATCCGTGCAAGAAAAAGAGGAGGAATTCATTCAAATATCCGCACCCACTCCTGTAGAATCAAGAGACGATGCCAATTACAAAGATAAAGATGAGGAAGCGGGTGAGGGTGAGGATGAAGCGTTTTCACCACCTCAATTTGTTTCACCTGTACTACCATCAAGTAATCTTCCAGACACCCTGACCCAATATTCATCTCCACAAGCGCCATTGAATCCACCAAACCGGGCCCACTCTGAGATGGCATCCCGACTGGACCTTACTACGATGCTGACATTCGCGATGGGAAATCTAAATAACTTACAGACCCAGCAATCCCAGTGGAAACCTTTGATATCCCAGTTGTTACGAACCAGTAGAGACATGGCCAAACTGGCAGGTCTATCTGATGTGGAGATATCTGAACTATTGCATGACGCATACGGCGACATAGTTCCCAGCTTGTAGCATTCCATTCACCCGCATCACAACCATACATTGATCGAACACCTCTTTCTCTGAACGTTCCCCACTCGGAAATCCATTCAATTCAATGCGTCAGTAAACACCGCTCTGCTGGTCGTACTTGTGCTTGAAATGCTAGATGCTATTTTATTTGAATGAATGCTAGGACCTGAGTTGATCAATTCCCTACAATAAAGTTGACCAATTTCCCTCCTTTGACCACGATCATTTTCTTGACTGTACTTTGATTGATCCATTTGTTAGCTTTCTCATGTTTACGTATGGAATTTTCAATTTCCTGGTGATTGTTGAGTAGAGAGGTAGGAAGGGTGAGTGTGAATCTAGTCTTGCCGTTCACCTAAAATGTGGATAATCGAAAGAAGATGATTATTTGTTTCTCATTCTAGTCTCTAATAAGAGACCTTAGTATATTTGGGATTGCTATGCATACCTGAACCACACAGGTGGCCTCCTCTTGAACTAATGCTCTTGGATCGACTTTGGGCCAGGATTCTTCGAAAACGCTGGACCAATTCTCGCGAGGCTTACCCAGAGTTTCCCAACACTCCTCACCAACACTAGGTGCCAAAGGTGACATCATTTTAACGAGAGATTGGACCGCATGCAGGTAAACAGGAGAGACTGTTTTCTCCTCTCCCATGGAGATCCCGTGGTTGGAATCGAGCGAAGGTGGGGAGTTGGTGAGTGCAGTAGTTAATTTGATTAAGAATGCGATGCCAGTATTGAGAGTGAAGGAATTTTGGAATACGTTGGTAGTCTTGTGTGGTAGAAAAGGTTTAAGAATTGGTGAGGATTTCGTGGAGGTAAGAAATTTAATGTCCAAGCAAGTACCTCTTTGATAGTGTTATTGGTGATGTAGTAGATTTCTCTTTCTTTTTCACTCATCTTGGATACGTCGAAATCCCAAGTATTGTTATGCCCTTGGTCTGTGGAACGAACTCCATCAACCAAACGCCAAACACGAGCAAGCCAACGCTTCATCCCAACGATACTTTGATCGTCCCATTCCAGGACATCCTCGGGTGGTGCTTTGTACAGGATGTGGAGACGCGTGGCATCAGCTCCATGGGCTTTGACAGTAGCCTGAAAGAAAAATCACCCACTGTTTAGCACCTTTGAATCATATTATTTTGTTTACGACAGCATACCTCGGGATCGACTCCATTGTATTTTGATTTCGACATTTTCTCGAAAGCAATTATAGCAGGCATACCGGTACTCTTTAGTAGTGCAGTGCCATCATCTAGTGTGCCTGATGTTAGGTTCGTTTGCAAAGAGTCGAGTAATAATAAGATGCCAACCTTGAATGTCAATTTCGTGCGGCATAAGGAACTTCCCTGTGGTAGGGCATTTAAAAGTCTTCCCATGAACCATCCCCTAGAGGGTAGCGTTAGGGCGGCATCAATCAACAATCAACCGCAAAACATACTAACTTGAGTCAAAAGAATGTTGAATGGTTCTCCATGACCAGGTCCGGTATCAGTACCAGCTTGATCTCCAGCATAATGGTTTTGTTTCCACATGAATTTCGATAAGAATCTAGAATAGAGCAAATGAAGAATTGCGTGCTCAACTCCACCGATGTACATATCAACTGGCATTAATTTCGATGCGATATCGTGAGAGAATGGCCTAAGAAGCATGAGTTTCTTATATTTTCGAGTAAAAGAGATACCAAACATACTTGGTTGTGTTATGCGGATCAGTGTATCTTAGATAATACCACGAGGAATCTACGAAGGTATCCATGGTATCAGTGTCTCTTTTAGCTGGTCCATGGCAGCTAGTGTACATGAGTTTAGTATACATCTAAGCTGGAATGTCTGGTTAAAAGACGGTGTACGCACCATGGGCATTCGACGTTAACCCAGTTTTCAAGTTGTTTTAGAGGAGAGCCGCCCCGTTCTGAGAATGTGACGTCGGTTGGTAAAATAACTGGGAGCTGCTCCTCGGGTACTGGGACAATCTGAATTTTCAACAGCCTTGAATGACTAGCTAGATAAGAGACTCGTCTGTTTTTTTTCGTACCTTACACTTTGGACAATGAATCATTGGGATTGGAGCGCCCCAATAACGCTGCCTCGAAACTAGCCAGTCCCGGAGACGATACTATATACAGATGTTGAATATATGAATACAAATAGTAACTCAAATTAATTGTACTTGAGTCTTTGCAGTTCCAAAGCCCTTGCCGGCAGCTTCTGTCATAATCGCTTTCATAGCCTCTTCGCTAGTTAAACCGGAATACGACCTATTGATATCAGTTAGCACTCCAGTTCGAGTGAAAGGCAACTGAACTTGGTCGACTTCTTGATCTTAAGTGTAAAGTTCACGTTAGGAAATCAGTGGACAAAGATGAGATGATGCTACGATTGTTAACCTTTGGGACGAACAACAATCTTGATTTCGTCATTGCTAGCAATGCCGTTCAATTGAGTGAATTCCCAGTCTCTTTCATCATGGGCAGGGACTCCCATTACAGCCCCAGTGCCATAATCGGCAAGAACATAGGGTGAGACAAAGATAGGAATACGTTCTTGTGTAAGCGGATGAACAGCAAACAACCCAGTTTTGACTCCTGATTTTGAAGTTGTAGTTAGACCGGTACACGGTAACGTCACATGTATTATTCACCTTCTTTGCTTTTTTCTTCATCATGAGCATGCGCATTCTTGTGCTTTTCAACAAAAGCAAGAACTTCATCCGCACGCTCACTAGGCAAGAATCTAGAACGAATCTTCAGTAAGTCAGCTCTATCATTATACGTGTAAGCAGATGTACTTACTTCTTAGAAATCAATGGATGTTCTGGAGCAACAACCAAGTACATGGCACCAAATATGGTATCCGGCCGACTGGTAAAAACTGTTAAATCTTGAGGCATTGCTGCCTAGAAAGAGACTTAGTATGTATTACCACATGAAGATAAAAAGATTACATACACTATTCCGGTTTTCGATCTCGAATGTGAACTCAGATCCTTTGGACCTTCCAATCCAATTACTCTGCATTTGCTTCACACGTTCCGGCCACTTCAAGAGCTTGAGGTCATCCAACAATTCCTAAAGTGACGAGTTAATGTGGTAATCATAAATACTGTACGATGATCGCGCCAGTACATCAGCATATTCCGTAATCTTAATGAACCACTGCTCGAGGCTCCTCTTCTCGACTATCGCACCAGATCTCCATGATTTCCCCTCCGCGTCCACCTGAAAGTAATCATTAATTCACGTGCATCTTTAACATCCATTAAAGCTGACTAAGAAACCTGTTCGTTAGCAAGAACTGTTTCGTCTACGGGGTCCCAATTGACTATCGCGTTTTTTCGATAGACTAAGCCTGCTTTATACAAATCCAAGAAGATCTTTTGTGTCCACTTATAATAGCTGGGGTCTGAAGTCATCACTTCCTAGATATCAAGGCAAGCCTAAATTAGCACTTGCTTCCAAGCAGTATAATTGTAAGACTTCGTACTCTATTCCAATCAAAATCGGTCAAAATTTTCTCCATTTGCAACTTCATGGCCGTAACGTTTTTCTCAGTCCAAGTGGCTGGGTGAATGCCACGCTCAATAGCCGCATTTTCGGCTGGAAGGCCAAAGGCATCCCATCCCATAGGTTGTATCACCTGTGTATCAAGTAGAGAAGGAGACCATGGTTAGACAAGCCAAAAGCAAATAGGGAGATTTTGGTATACCTCTTGGCCGAGCATCCTTCTAAAACGAGAAATAGAGTCGCAAATAGTATAAACCCTAACATGGCCCATATGTAGCATGCCAGAAGGATAGGGGAACATGGACAAACAATAGAACTTTTCCTTTTGCGGGTCTATTTTCTTATTTTTATTTGCTTCGCGAAGCTCCTTCCAACGAGCCGTCCATTTCTTCTCGGTTTCGGCAAACTCTAAGGTGCTTTTCCATCTTTGCGATATGACTATGGAAGAGGCTAGAGGGCTTATCAAATATCTTCTGTGCAAATTAGTCGACAAAATCTGCCGACAAGCAGTCAACGAACGAAACATGTTAATGGCAGGATTCTATCACCATGGACTCGATTAAAGTGAAATTTTTTAAGTGATTATTTGTGGAAATTTCGAACTGAATTTATTCAATCATTTACAATTCAGTTATCGCATTGAATCAATGCTCTATGAATGTTATGAATTTAGGATACAGATAATAGCGGTGATAATAGCCTTAGAGTTAGGGTTATAACATCCTAACATTCTATAGGTCTGCTGATACCTGGAATGGAGACTTTGTTTCAAAATAGCGCACCTAGCTACACACGCTCGTAAGCACATGCTAACTCAGCCACAGAGTTCAACCATTCGTTATATTAATTCTTGGGTGTAACTGATGCGCACATCACTTCTACTAACCCACTATATATAAGCCGTATATATGTAATGTAGTTTATTGTATCCTCATCTTGTTTACCGCTATTTATAATTCCACCTTGATCCTGATAAAACATGCGTTGGGACTGCATATGCCATTCAACGTATGCAAAGAAACCCCATCAAAGCTTATTTGGCTATTGGGCATCATCTGTGTTTCGTATGATGAGTTGGTGCCTCCTTTACGCTCATTCTGACGCTAATATTTCTCTCTCTTTCCTCCCTAAACCAGATATTCCTCTTTTTGTTCCAAACTCAAACGCAAAACTTATATACAGTTGAGCCGTGCACACTTTCCGTCATAACTCACTAAATCTCTTAACGCATCCTTTACCTAAAGCACTCCGACTTGACATGGCTAATAACCTATAATAATACTATTTTAAACATTACTGTTCTTCAAATATGCTCGAACAGTCTCCTCTCTCCACTTCCACCCCAACACAATCTGTTGACGCTTTGTTAGCGCTCCCGGTTGAGAGTGCTGACAATTCCGCTGTGAACTCAACCACCACTTCTCCCACAACCAAAAATGCACGTGCCACTCTAAGCAGATTTACCAGGTCTGAAGTTCAACGTTTACTTCGTGAGGCTTACGGTATCATCACGGAAAAAGATAAAGGTATATCATTTTTACCACACCGTCTCCTAAATATCGAAGTCGCAGTACGACTCAACTTTTAAACTTTCAATAGAAATCACTTTTGCTGCAAAGCTTCGTAACAAAGTTTTGGAAGAAAATGATATGTTAAAGACCAAGTATGACGAAATTCTGAATTACTTGAGTGAACACGGATTCTTTGTAGCTGAGCCAGAGGACTCGGAACACATAGAAATTGTTGACCAGGCTGAGCTGCAGAATACCCCAGTCAATACGATCCATCCAATTCGACCGTTACCCCGTCGAAAGAGTATACGGTTCGAAGAAGAAAGTGTAACCGAATTAGAAACGGTCAATGCAGATTTACAAAATCATTTGGATTCTGCCATACAAGAGAACATACAGTATAGGAAGCAAAACGAACGCAAAATCCGAAGCTTGGAAGCAGACATACGTGGTCTTCGTACGGAACTTGACATGGCAAATCAAACAGTTACTCAACTGAAGGAAAAAAATCATCAACTTCAACAAAGGAAACGAATTGAAAATCATATACACCAACATAATGCTAGCAATGAGCAATTCATTGATCAGTTGATCCATAAAGTTAGCCAACTGGAGGAGTTAAAGACTTCCTTGGAATCCCAAAAAGCTGATCTGGAGGAGCGCTTGAGCAGTGTTCTTAAAGGCTTAGAGGAAGCTCAGTTTCATATAGAGGAATTAGAAGAAACTCACAGTGAATACAATGAGCTTCAAGTTGCGTTTGAACGTCAATCTATGCACGTTGCTGAATTATCTCAGTCTGTGGAAGAGCAAAGATCCTGGATCCAGGGTATATTTAGCCAACACTCACCACGCTCTGTGCCAGGCACCTTCAATTTTCAAGCCAGTCTAACCTCGCCCAAAATGGACCTTAGCTCTGCACTCTTTGGGACTGCTTACAGTGCCTGTAACTCGCCATCTGGGACTTCACAAACATCAATGCGTAAGCGTCGCACACTATTGAGCGAGCTTGAATCGGAGTGGTATCGTAATGTTACTGGACGTACACCTGTAGGAAGTATCAAATCTCCCAATTCTGTAAGTGGGATGATCTCCTCTACACCCAGAGGAGTGAGTGTTTTTTCGGTGGCCAGTAGCAATTTCAATTCACCGGCGAGTCTCCATTCTATTACTTCACCTAACCATTCCAACATCAGTGCTAGTTATCTTCGTGATATGTTTAAGTACGAAGAGAAAAGTAGTCTTGAACCTAGCAACTCCGCTGATATCACGTACGACTCGGAAACCCATGAAGATGATTGTTCAGAGGAGAAGCCAGCTGGATGGTTTGGTTGGGCGATCGATTCAGTCAAAGGAACAATAAGTTACATGTGGAGATGGTGCCGGTTTCTATTTCTGCTACTCACTGCTGTTGTAATTGCTTTGTGTCGAGGCCCTAATGGCAATATGTTTTGAACACGGACTGCACCAATAATGTTATATATGACCCAATATGTATTAATAATAACCTTCCCATAAATCATGATTTGTCTGTATTACTGGGGTATAGAGTTGAGGGGAATAGAATTGAGGGGTGTAGGGTTCATAGAAATATCCGACAAAAAACGGAGTATCGTGATGGTCGTAAATAGCAAGAGAGTGACTAAAAGTGTCTCTCCCAATATGGATCTCAACTTAATGATTAGTTCCTAATTTGTCTAGTTGCATTTATTGGTGTTATATCTATTATACATAGTAAGCAAGCTTAAAGGGGATGACGGAAGTTCTCACCAGCATAAACAGCCTTGTCACCGAGCTCTTCTTCAATACGAAGGATCTGGTTATACTTGGCAAGACGCTCAGAACGGCAAGGAGCACCAGTCTTGATTTGGCCAGTACGAAGACCAACAACAAGATCGGCGATGAAGGTATCTTCAGTCTCACCGGAACGATGAGACACCATAACACCCCATCCATCTTGACGAGCAAGGTTGGCGGCGCGAATGGACTCGGTAACTGATCCAATTTGGTTGACCTTAAGAAGAAGAGCATTGCAAGCCTTCTTTTCAATGGCGGTTTGGATACGAACGGGGTTGGTGACAGTCAAATCATCACCAACAATTTGGCATTTCTCACCAACTTGGTTGGTAAGATGGGTCCAAGCTTCCCAATCATCTTGGTCGAAGGGATCTTCAATGGAGATGATTCCGTATTCTTCGGCGAACTCTCTGTAGAGCTTAGCCAACTCCTCACCGGAGAGCCACTTGCTCTTGTCAGAGGCAGGGTTCTTGAAGTCCAAATCGTACTTGTTATCCTTGAAGAATTCGGAGGCGGCAACATCCATACCGATCTTGACCTTACCAGTGTATCCAGCCTTCTCGATGGCAGTCTTTAAGAGCTCAAGGCCT
>JNET01029728.1:0-17856 GCA_000697455.1 Basidiobolus heterosporus B8920 | reverse complement strand
TAGTAATATGACATCATGGATCTTAAGCCACAGTTATCAAAAATTAGTATAAATACCAAGCTATTTTCCTCAATAAAGACCAGACAAGTTTTAGTGATTCAAATACTAGCTTATCCACTACTCTCAATAACACTTTCTTAAGTATTATAACACACTTTCCCCAGAGCAAAAAGCATACTCTTGCATATGTTGCACTGTGCAACTATCACAAAAGGTATCCTCCATTCTATCAATAAACAAGTAGTTATATGTTTCTTCCACGGAGTAGATGGATATCCAATGGCATTATGCCACTGTTCATTCATCTTCTTGATAAGCTCTAAGTCCTGTGCTTGCTCTATTGTGAGACCAGTCATCTTCTGGAGAAAAGCAGTACAGTCCTCTATAACTAGCATTCCAGACTTTTCCCAGAAATATGTGGTGATTGCATCCAAGTACTTACTACTCCTGAAAACTGAACTGGTAGGTTGAATCTGAGTCTGGGAGCTGTGTCTCTTACTTGTGCTTTTGTTGTCTCTATCACAGTGCTTTCCATAGTTTTGCTTTGTGAAGAGCAGCTCCCAGATGAAACTGCCTGCCTAGTAGATCTTGCTTTGGCTTTTCCCTGGCTCGTTGTATGTTGTAAGGTGATTGGCATTGCATATATCTGAAGTGGGGACAAAGGAGTTGTGTAAATACTGGGCTGGAGTAAGGTAGAAGTTGGGAAATCAGGTATATTAAGGGTTCTTGGTGTTCTTAATTTGCTACCTTCTAGTGGTTTTTCCATGGGAGTTCTGAAAATACTGCTAAAAGCCTGGTCTCTAGGATTCTCCACAGATTCAGACATATCTTTGTTAGTGGGAAGCTGTGGCTTTGCCTCCACCTTACTCTTTACCCAGTGATAACCCCTTACATTTCTCATATATTTTATGAAAAGACCTATGGTTGACTAGTTTCCATTGGCTTGCTGAAAACTAGGATAAGCAACATGAAACCTATCCATTAGCATCTGAGTAATGCCAGGTCTCTGTTCTCTCCAACTCTGCTGACAATTAATGTAGTTTCTTGCTATGTAACACACTGTATCTTGGTTATTCATTCAATCAGTCTCTGTACAACCAACATGCTCTCCAATCTTCAACACCTTTTGATTTATTGGTTCCCAATGTGGCTTTGGCCTTCATTTGCCCATGCTACTTCAGGCTGTTGTAGAGGCTTAATCAGTGGGTTCTTGTTTTGTTCAGCAAGATTTTATTGACAAACTTCAGCTGGTAGATGTGGTAAATGTTGATATCCAATCAAAGATTCAACAAACGGTGACATTATATCCTCAACTGCTCACATATGATGGTCATACTCATTGAACTGGATATCAGTAGTGTTGAGCCAGTTATTATACTCCCTATTGTTGGAATATATATGCTTCTTGCATAATTGATTTTCCAATGGCTGCTGCATTGCCTGACTATTCCCCTCAACAAGTAATAAGTGCTGATTACCTATAGAGGTAGTAGAATCTACATGAAATGTCTTTCTGTCTAATTGCTGCGGAAATATATCTTCTTGATGCTGATTTACTGATCAAACTGCTTCATCTTGGTAAGCTTTAGCAAATATTTCTCTCTGTCTTTCCCTTTATCTGATCTTTTAGGTGTCTCTCCCTTGTGGATATTTGCTATTGTAAGGTCTGTACCATGGATTGGGAATTACAACCTAGTGGTCTCATAGCCTTTGTTCAATGGTACCTTTCCTTTACCCTCACTCTTTGGCTGGTATTTCTTTTTTGGGGGTGTAGGGTTAGGTGACAATGGCTGTTTACTAGATTTCTTATGTTTGTATGGCATTGGTCTTATGTAGGGTAACATATCCCAACCAGCAATGTATATTACATTGTTCATATATGTCCAATAAGACACATGTTATTTCCAAATATGCTCTGATATTAATATATTCATAAGATGATAGGTCCAAGGCATTCTCAGATTGTCTCACTATGCACATCATCAATGTGTATAATACCTATGAGCCAAGAGTGTTCTTTTCTTCAACATGAACATTGAAGCACACTCAAGTGTCAAATGGTGGCAACAAAGAAGCCTTGTCACTATGGCAGTAAGCTATCAAGTCAAGAGGGGCGGAGACTTCACAGGAAACATCAACAAAGTCACGGTAGTTGTTTAAAAAAACCAGTTGTTAGCCAGAAAAGCACTGCTAGATTACCACCAAGTAGTAACTTTATCTGTACTTTATTGGACTTTATATCTCAGGCAAACAATTCACATATGGTGGATTTACTCACAGTTAATATACCATCTACCACCCTCTCTGAAGAGTACACTGAGAATAAGTGGTCCGTTAATACCATGAGAATGGTTAATGATGATGATCTTCACAAGATATCTGAAGAGCTTGACCAAGTAAGCTCTGTGGAAGAAGATTGGTCAGAAACTGATGAGGATGAAGTTAGTCAATATTCCACTTCAATAGCCTTCTCAGTTAGCCCACATGTTAAGGAAACATTAACAGATGTCCTATTAATGAGTGAAGAGTGGCAAATTAAATCAAATATCAGTAATCAGGCTTTTTGTGGACTTCTAAAGATATTACCCAAGATCGTTGCTGATTGAAGGTTACCAAACACCTGGTTCAGGTGGAAATCACTGGTTTCCCATGCAACATATGACACAATGGTCAAGAGTATACCATGCTGTAGTAATAGTTGTGTTGCAATGACTGGCAAAAATGAGCAAAATCCTGAGTGTAGCAACTGTCATGAGTTGTTTACTTCTCCAACTGGTAAGTATGGCTCATATTCAGCCTATATACCATAATACCTTTCTTAAAAGTCATGAGGAGATTAGATTCATCTTGGTCAATGATTCTCTATCAAGATCATTACCAATCAGGCAAAGGAATAGATGATATATTTGATGGACACCAACATCAAGATCTTCTGAGTAAGGGCTTTTTTTGAGTCTGCTATGATCATGCATTTGCATTGACATTGGATGGCTCTGCACTCAACAAATATAACATGAGTATAGTCTACTGGCCAGTCATTCTACTTGACCTAAATCTACCACCAAAAAGCACTACAAAAATAAATAAAAAAAGATTCTTATGGTAATATCAGGTCCATAATCACCAGGGAGCCTGATCATTTTTGCTGTTCCATTGATTGAAGAGCTTTAGTTTCTTGCAAGAGAAGTATTAATAGGCAACAAAGTGGTTAAAGGTCACATCATTGCATATAAAGGTGTTGCACCAGCACAGAGCAAAGCAGCTGGATTCCAAGGACACAATGTAATGGCATGTTACAGATTTTGCAAAATGAATGGAGTATATTTATCAGGTCACTCACATTATTATTACCCTAACATAGTTGTAAACAACCATCTCATGTCATTAAAAAACCATGATGAATCTTACATGTTGGCAACAGTTTGTGAGGAATTGTCATACCTATCAATTGAAACAGGCTTTTGCCATAAGCCAGCAATTTTACTACTGAAGAGCCTTGGCTGGACAGCAAGCTTCCCATTGGGTGCAATGTACTTAATTGTCAATGATATACCTATACCAATAACCAAATTATATAGTGGCAAGCTGAACTTTAACGGCACTCATTATAGTTCCTGAGATGAAATGTCTGCAGGCAATTACCTTGCCATAGTAAGGCCAAGGAGTATTATCCAAGCCAGTGAGCCTATAAGTCACATTCTCATTGACTTGAACAATCAGGTATGGTCCAGCCCATTTGATATTGAGGTTATGTGACAACAGTGTGTATAACTTGTAATCTTGCAGAAACACCATGTCTCCAACTTTGAGTTTCTCCTTTTGTAGAATGTTTAGCTTAGTTGAGTCAAATATTTCTTGCCAGCAATTCTGAATTTCATTGAGTCACTATTTGCATTCTTCAAGTGTTTCTTTGGGTCCACAACTTGATACACTGTGGCTTATTGCAGTTCTTCTGTTGTTGTATTCTTTCTCCCCAGTAGAGAAGGCCATTTGACATGTACAATGTCAACAGGCAGAACAGCTTCACATACATATAACAAGTAAATTGATGAGTATCCAGTGCTTCATTTTCTGTGAGCTTGTCTGTTCACAAAGCTGCTTTAGAGTGAATATGCCATATTTAGTGTCTTAGAAAAGAAGTGTTGCTGGTATGTCGGTGAGCACTTGGTGACCTCATTCAAATTGTGAATTAGATTGAAGATAACAAAGTGCAGTGCGAATTTGCTTAACATTATACAAGTCTGCTTTTGTTTGTATTTTGGCAGACCCACTTTTTCTATTAGTTGTAATTATTATTTCAACTGATATTGTGGTGCTGAAATTGGATTTCACACACATACAAGTACTTTCAGGCTATTTTCACTAGTATTAACATTTAGCATATTGCTAGTACCAAGATAATTGCATATATTTCGAATGCAACGTGGAAGCCAGCCAGACCTTGCGGTACTACATCACTTTGCATATGTTGTAGCCCTGGCTTTTGGGTATCTAATGGTATAAAGTACATCTCATTTGAGCCATTTTTGGTTGAGTTATGAGATGATCAAGTGTCTTGAGCCTAAATTGGAAAGCTTAAATATGGTGACTATTGCTGATCAAAAATCAATCACCTATAACTTTTGATCCACCCAATGATATTACTTCAAATTTTCAACATCTTTGAAACAGTAGCTGAGCCTTTTGTGAACTTAAGAAAAAGCTATATGGGATAAAATAACCTCCCAGAGCTTGGAATAGCAAGATAGATATGTATTTGGAAACATTGCAATTCCAAAAGAGCAAAGCTGGTTATAGTATCATTTATTGGCAAAATACAACAAGTTCAGTCTTGCTAGCATAGAAAGTAGCTGATCTTATAGTGCCTATCAACATATATCAAAGTAATGCAAGCAACTTAATCAAACCTATTTACCTGGTTCAATTTGACTGATCCTGAAAAACTCATACACTCTGCAAGAATACTGATGAATGTAGCCAGAGATACCAGAAGTGTACCATTAAACCTATCTGAATATATTCAAGATTAATTCTGCATGCTTAAAATGAAAGAATTTAGGCCTCTGTGAACCCCAATGGTGACAAACCTGGCCTTAGCCAGAAATGGCTCAAATTTGGCATATTAAGGGCTATCTGAATGCCAGATGTTTACTTGCCAATCTATAGATGGTAGCTCAATGCATATTATGATTGGAATATGTCTAGATACTGCACATTGGTGGTAGGAATGAGCCAATATCTGCAAAATCTTGGATCTGATCAAGCCAAAGTAGTGAAGTAAATTTTCAGCTACTCAAAAGGTTGATTGATCTTTGCTTAAAGTATACATATTCTGGACTAGAAGATGATCTCCAGGGATACTCTGATGCAAATGAGGGACATGATATAGAAGCCTGAAGATACATAACTAGATACACCTTTCTTTGCCATAGTGAGGCAGTTTCTTGAAATTCAAAGAAACAACCTATGGTTGCACTGACATCTATCAAAGCCAAGAGTTAGCCTGGTAGCCAGCAAACAGTAATGGACAAGTGGTTGTATTTTTCTTCCATTGAGTTGAATATTTGGTGATTGTATTCAGTACTAATTGCTCTTGGAAAACTGAACTGGTTGTAAGAATCTGAGTCTGGGAGTTACTTCTTTTACTTGTGCTTTTGTTGTCCTTATCACAACACTTTCCATAGTTTGACTTTGCAAAGAGGAGCTCCTAGGTGAAGCCACCTGCCTGGTAGATTTTATTTAAGCTTTTCCCTGGCTCCTTGTACATTGCGAGGTGAAAGATGTTGGGTATGTCTGGAGTGAGGACAAAGGAGTTGTGTATGTACTTGGTTAGAGTGAGTTACAAGGCTGGAAATCAGGTATATTAAGGGTTCTAGGGGTTCTAAATTTGCTACCTTCTTGCGGATTTTCATGAGAGTTCTGAAGATACTACTTAAAGCTTAGTGCCTGGAATTCTCCACAAATTCAGTCATATTTTTATTACTTGGAGCATGTAGCTTTGCCCCCACCTTCCTCTTTGCCTGTTGATAACCTCTTACATTTTTCATATACTTCATGAAAAGACCTATGGTTGGCCAAATTCCATTGGCTTGCTGAATAGTGGGATAAGCAATATGAAGCCAATCAATTGCAATCTGAGTGATGCCAGGCCTCTGTTCTCTCCAAATCTGCTGAAAATCAATGTTGTTTCTTGTACTGTGACACAATGTCTCTTGGATATTCATCCACTCAGTCTCTGTGCCATCAATATGCTCTCCAATCTTCAAGGTCTTTTGATTAATTGGTTTCCCAGCAAGGCTTTAGCTTTCATTTGCCAAAGCTATTTCAGGCTGCTATAGAGGTTTAATCCGTGGGTTCTTGCTATGCTCAGCAAGATTTTGTTGATGAACTCCGGTTAGTAGATTTGGTAATGGTTAATGATGGGTCAAATATTCAACAAATGGTGTCATGCTATGGCCAAGTGCTTCTATTGGGTGGTCATACTCATTGAAGTGGATATCAATTACGTTTATCCAGCTATTATACTCCCTGTTGCTGGAATCTATATGCTTCATTGCATCCTTGATAGTCCTCATGCCTGTTAGCATTGCCAGACTATTCTTTTCAACAAGCAAAAAATGCAGATTACTTATTGAGATAGCGTTATATACATGGAATGTATTTTTGTCTGATTACTGGGCAAATTTATCTTTAAATGCTGATCCACTGATAGAACAGCTTCATCTTGGTGAGCTTTTGGCCAATACATTTTGCTATCTTCCTCCTTATCTGATCTTTCAGATGTCTCTTCCTCTTGTATATGCACCATTGTAAGGTTTGTATCATGGATTGGTAATGGCAACCTGGAGGCTGGATCACCTTTTGGCAATGGTACCTTACCTTTACCCTCTCCCTTTGGCTGATCTTTCTTTCTTGTTCGTGTAGGGTTAGGTGACAGTGCTTGATTACTGGATTTCTTGTGTTTGTATGGCATTGATTATTTGCAGGGTAATATATCCCAACCAGCAATGAGCATCGCATTGTTCCTAAATGTCCAATAAAATGCATATGATTTCCTAATATGATCTGATATGGTTATATTTATAAGACAATTGTAAGACAGTCTCAGATTTGTCACACTATACACATCATCAATATTTATCACACCTATGAGCCAAGAGTGTCCTGTTCTTCAACATGAACATTGAAGCATACTTAAGTGTCAAATGGTGGCAACAAAGAAGCCTTGTCACTATTGCAATAGACTATTAAGTCAAGAGGGTTGGAGACTTCTCTGGAAATATCAACAAAGTCATGGTAGTTATTTAAAAAAACAAGATGTTAGCCAGAAAAGTACAGCTAGATTACCACCAAGTGATAACTTGAACCATACTTTATTGGACTTTATACCTCATGCAAATAATTTACATATGAAGAACTTGCTCACAGTTCATATATTGTCTTCCACCCTTGCTGATGAGTACACTGAGAATAACTGGTCCGTTAATACCATGAGAATGGTTAATGATGATGACCATAACAAAATGTCTGAAGAGCTTAACTAAGTAAGCTCTGTGGAAGAAGATTGGTCAGAAACTGATGGAGAAGAAGTTATAGAATATTTCACTTTACCAGCCTTCTCAGTTAGCCTAGATATTGAGAAAACATTAAAAGACTTCCTATAAATAACAGAAGAAAGGGAAATTAAATCAAATACCTGTAACCAAGTTTCTTGTGGATTGCTAGAGATATTACCCAAGATTATTGCTGTTTGCCAGCTACCAAACACCTGGTTCATATGGAAATCACTGGTTTCCCATGCAACATATGACCCAATGATTAAGAATATATCATACTGTGGTAATAATTGTGTTGCATTGACTTGCAAAAATGAACAAAATCTAAAGTGTAGCAACTGCCATGAGTTGTTTACTTCACCAATGGGTAAATATTGTTCATATTCAGCCTTTATGGCAATACTACCCTGCTTAAAAGTCATGATGAAATCAAATGCACTGTTGTATAGTGGCATATTTTGATAAGAAAAGAGATCCATATAGAGAGCAAGTGCAATACCACAACTTGTAATCAGCAGTAGCTGAATTTTGTACTGGCGGAATACCAATACTGATGGTAAGTATACAAAGCTTTCCAGAAAAGTGCAATTGATAGAATAATAGTTTTCAAAGGTGTGGCAATAATTCAAATTTCTTGAGCTAGAAGTCTGGTAAATGACACAGACAACCACAATGTTCAATAGAGAAGTTGAATTTCTATAAATAACCACATTTAATAAGTAAGGCTTAACAACTGTTGAGATGACTAAGAGCAAGTGCTAATAGCCAAAACAACTGTAATCTGAACCTGAAAAGTCTACTGTGATATGTGGAGAAGCTTGTTGTCCAGGCCCAAATCAATAGCATATCTGCCTTTTGACTTCAGAACAAAGATAAAGTTTTGTAAACAGACTCTAGAAAAGTAAACAAATCTGATAATTTAATTTTGAATTGCAGGTGTTCCTTGTTCCAAAAATAATCCAGAAGTTGTAATATTAAACCTGAGCAACTTGGCAAGTTCAAACACTAAAGTCCTATCTAACGATGTCTTTAGATAGAAGAAGTTAAAGAAAGTAAAATTAAAGCCCTTTGTTATGAACAAACCAAGCCAGGAGAAGAGACCAGGCAGGACAAGGCAGGAATGACTTAGGTGTAGACTAACAAGGCAAGGACAAGAACTGGAATCCAGTAGGAATGTTTATTGATAACCTGTGTTTATCAGATTGGGGAATACATAAAGCAGGATAGTACTATGTATACTTCTCTGAGGCTAAGTGTCGAGAATGATTAATAAGCAATGAGGTAATACTAAACTAAATGCAGAAACTATATCCACAATGACTACTCCATGTAACCATTTGATCTTTGTGTAACATTGAGATTTCCAAATAGGGACTTGGAGACTAGGATGTGAGTCAGGGATTCCGGATAAGGAATCTTGTGCAACACTATTTCCATTTATGGTAATTACTTGGACTTGGCAAGGGTAGAGATCTTGGGGCTAGGACAACCAATGGCTAAAAGGTATGAGGTGATAACTAATGGATGGGGTTATATTAAGAATGGGTATTTCTTGGCAGTACTGTCATGAGATCATGACACCCTTTGGAGGTGAGTTGTTTGCTGACCAGGTGAATATCCTTAAGTAAAGAAGTCTTTGTTTGTTTCTTTAGGCTAAAGATCTGAATATGCCTCTTTAGGCTTGTAAAGAAATCTGTTGAACTATGTTTGACTTAAAGAAAGGAATGGTTAATGGCAACAGGATGTCTTTACTGCAAAGGTAAAGCTTATTCTTTAAATTTGTGGATGGAGTGGAAAGAGATTCTTCAATCAATCAATCTTTTACCCTTGCAATCAGGTACATCATTATACAATTTTGAACATGAGGTATTCTTGAAGGCTGATAAATTATGTGGTAATCATTTGCATAATATGTGGCTTGGCCATGTCAGATGCCTGCTATTCAATAAGCCTGTAGGTGCCATTTTGGCTGACTTGAACAATCTTGTAAGGCCCTGACCATTTCATTTTACATTTATGTGACAATAATGTGTCTAACTTAGTATCTTGACACAGGACCAGGTCTCCAACTTTGAGTTTCTCCTTTTATAACATTTTTGTTGAGTCAAAGTATTCCTTGCCTGTAATTCTGGACTTCTTTAAGTTGCTGTTTGCATTCTTCATGTGTTCCTTTGAGTTGGTAATTTGATATCATCTGGCTTGTAGCAATTTTTCTGTCATCATATTCTACTTCCAAGGTAAAGAAAGCCAATTGTCATACTTGTTGTCAATAGGTAGAATAGCTTCATGTCCCTATATCAACTAAAATGGTGAGCATCTGGTACCATGTTTTACTGTAATCCTGTCCACCCATAAAGCTGCTTGAAAATGAATATGCCATTTGGGAGTATCTTCATTAGAAAGTTTTGCAAGTGTGTTGGTGAGTGCTTGGTGTCCTCTTTCAACTGGTACATTAGATTGGGGATAATAAGGTGTAGTGCAAATTAGCTTTGCTCATTACTTCACTGCTGTTCTTTGTACTTTTGCTGATCCACATTGTCCATTATCTGTAACTATTGTTTCAACTAATCTATTTCATAAGAATATGTCTTCTTTGAGGAATCTTGAAACTGCTTTGGCTGTAGCATTCTTTAGCAACCTAGTTTCTACCCATCAAATAAATTTATCTCTGCAGTCTACTCTGTACTAGTATCCTGAGTTAGTTCTTGGTGGGTGAGTGATATCAAGGTGTGCTTTCTGCCTAGCAAACATAGTGAAAGTATTCTTGAGGGGTTCTTGTAGCCTTCTTGGATCTCTCTTTTGGCATTGAATTCATGTTTGGGCATACATCTTGATATCTGAATAGGGTGAAGACCAGTAGTAACATAGTGCAACTATTGAGTAGGTTGCTGCTAGTTCTTTATGTTCTCCTGCTTCAGACTCATGATGTGGTGGTATGACTTCTTTTTGTTCTTTAGGATAATATAGGTATCTTCTATGGACTCTGTTCTTGCTCTTCCTGTACAAATTGTTATCAACTAAGCTGTATTTCAATGCTTTCTTTTTGAAGTTGCTGTGTTGGCTTGTTGGAATTGACAAAGGTATTTGAAGATTTGTGAAATAGTTGTATATGTTGTGATAGTTGTCTGATGGTGTGTATTTGAGGTGGAATCCAAGGCTTTCATGTTCCAAAAATTCACTGATTTCTTGTTTATCTGATGAATATGGTTCAACAATTGATTTTCTTAAAAGTGCTTCCGGTCCTTTATGGCTGACTCCTGGAATAAGCTTGAGTTCAGAATCAAATATCTGAATATATGATATCCATCTTGCTAATATAGGGTGAGGAAGAAGGTCAAGTTTCTTTAGTATTCCAAGCAGAGATTTTGCATCAGCTTCAAGTGTGAAGTGGACTCCCAAAAGGTAAGATTTGAGCTTCTTGAAGATGTAGAGAACTCCCATAGCTTCTTTCTTGATAGAGGGGTAGTGAAGTTCATTTTCTTTGAATAGTGTGCTGAGATACTTGCATGGTTGTCTTCTTTTGTCTTTAGAGATCTGTACAAGAATGCCACCAACTCCTGTTCCAAGCTATCCATACTAACAATAATTTGTATGTTGCTGAAGTTGGTAAAGCCCAAGCCAGCTAATACTGGAGGTTGTGAAAGCATTTGATCAAGCATTTGATGGGTTCTCTTGTAGTTCTGTCCACTGGATGGGCATGTGTTTATGTAGTAAGGCTGTCAAAGGTTCTCACATCAGTGCCTAGTATGGGATCCACAGTCTGAATAGTCAGTAAGTCCTAGGAACTCCCTAACATGCTTTAGACAGGTTGCGCTTTCCCAGTTGGTGAGTTTTGCAAGCTTCTCAGGATTTAGTAGTCTTCCATCTTCAGTAACAGGTTCTCCAAGTATGATGACTTTATTGTGTCCAAACTTAGACTTTTCTCCTGAAATTGTTAGTCCTACTTCTTGTAGTCTCTTGAGTATCTTCTCCACCATGTTATTAAGCTCAAGGACATATTTTTGAATGTTTGGTAGGCAATGAGTGCTGTTCTTCTCTCTGTTAGATTTTTTGATTGCAATATAATCCAAGAAAGGTCTGCACAATGTTAATGTGTACTCAGCCAATACTCTTTTCATTGCTCTTTACTAAGCTTGAACTAAGTTAGCCCATTCTTGAGGTATACATGTCATTCTGATTAATCCCATAGGTGTGTCCATTGCAGTGTAATCTATTGATTCTGGATCCAAAAGAAGCTGCTCATATCCTCAGTACAGGTTAATAGTTGTGATCAAAGGGTAGCCTGCAAATAACTCAATGTATTCATGTTGTACTGGTGGTTGCATTGCATCGTTGATTGCTACTTTGTTGAGTTGTTGGACATCATGTATGAATCAAGAACTTCCATTCTTCTTGATTGGAGTGAGCCAAGGATTCCTGTAAGGTCCATGGCTGTATTCAGTATTACCAATCTTGTGTCTAGACTTTAGCATTTCCACTACCTTTTCAAGTAATTGTGAAGGAATTGAAAAGTCTTCTGGGCCCATGGAGTGTGCTTGACTGTATGAATCTTGACTGGTGGAAAGAACTGTGTGGAATGGCAACCACTTTCTTAACCAGTAAAAGCTTTAACCTTGTCATATTTCTTAAGCATATTGATGAAGTGCTGTCTTCCTTCATTTGTGAGTGTATTTCCAATGTTGAGATTTTGTAGTCACTCTTCTGGGAGTCTTTGAGTTGTTGTTGATATAGGTTCCATTTGTGGGTTGATATAGCTTGTTGGTGATAGTTGAGTCGAGGCTGATCAGATCTTTTTAGCAACTGAATGGTACTCTGTTAATACGTTCCTTATAGTTGTGTCTGTTGAAGTTAAGTTGGTTTAGCACCTAAGTACTCATATAATTAGGTATATAGCTTATATTTTGTATTTATGGGATATTTGTCAAAGTTGAAATGTGTAACATCAATTTGGATTGATTATAAGATTACAAAATGTTGGATTTATGAAAAATCTTAAACATGTCCAAATGAGCTGCAACTTCTACAGTATGTTCTTAGAACCCTCTAGAATGGTACGTAATAGTTTCTTTACTGAGTTCTAACAAAAGGTATAAATACCTTACTTTATTACAATAAAACATCAAGTAAAAGTACAACAACTTCTTCTTAATATCCAAAGTCACTTCCAATATCACTATTTTTACTTTCAACAGTGTCTTCTTCAAATGTGTTGAAAGAATGAACATCTTGCTGAGTTTCTTCTCTAGTGAGTGGAATGTTCACTGAGCTTCTTCAGTTGCTTGTTTCCACTGCACAGAGTGTAGATCTTCTTTTCATATTTTCAGAAGTGATAGTCAACCATAGACTTTGATCAGGTCTGTTGTTTGCCTGTAATAGTGCTCCTCTCTCATAAGGTCTGCAAGTAGAATCTGAAAGGAAGGTCCATCAAAAACTATGAAGAATGGGTTGGATACTAGAACTCCTCCAGTCTCAACAGGAATGGAATGGCAAAGATCCAGCATCTTCTGTGCTGCTCCAGTAGCTGTCTTCATGCTCCAATCAGCCTCTGTTGAAGGCAGATTAATTTGCTAGAAAAGGGAAGTTGTGATAGCATTGATTCTCGATCCAGAGTCAAAGGTGCATTCAACATCAAAGAAGTGAATATTTACAGTGCAGGTTCCTGTAGCAATTGAGTAGTATACCTTCTCTACTTCCTGTCTGAGTTGTTTTGCTGAATACTCTTGTGTCTCTCCTTCTTTATCTTCTGTGTTTTGCTGGAATAGGGTATTGACTTCAGTCCCAGTTGGCTTGAAAAGATTTGGAATAGGTTGCTGAAGGTATTGAGTAGTAGAGCACATTTCATGATTACTGAGCTGTGAAAAGGTTGATCAGAGAAACTTGTCAACTACTTGTTGTGCTGCTTTGCCATCTGCAATTAGCATATGAAACTTGTCTTTTGTTTGGTTAATTCTGGCTGTGTTGTTGAGCTGGGATTTACACTACCGGTGCTTGCATGTGATTATGTCTTGGCTGCTTTTTCTGACTTTTATCTGAAGAAGGGAGCTTTCTCTTGTCAATAAAACTGTCAAACTCCTCAGCTTCCTCTGGCTCCATTAGATATTAATATACTCCCCTCCTGCTTCTTAAAAGGTTAAGACAAATCTGTCTCCACTGGGTACTTGAGCATGTTTTTAAGATTCAATGTAATTATCTG
This sequence comes from Basidiobolus heterosporus B8920, assembly GCA_000697455.1. Lineage (NCBI taxonomy): Eukaryota > Fungi > Basidiobolomycota > Basidiobolomycetes > Basidiobolales > Basidiobolaceae > Basidiobolus > Basidiobolus heterosporus. Next base: position 4,107 of record JNET01029728.1, on the reverse strand, counting down.
GCTTTGGAATTGTGATTGCTAGGTTAACATAGTCTGCTTGTTACTTGTAGAGTTGTTTATACCTCCCCAAGGATTGTGTTAATTCCTAAGGTATCTCCAAATCTCTAACTCTGACAAATGGATCATCCTTATTAAATGTTGCTATAGCTCCTTGTTCTGCAGCATATCAGTCTTGAGTTGTTTGGGCTTATATCTTGAATGAGTTGAAGCTATGTAATTGTTTTGAGATATCCGGTTTATATAGAAATGGGAACAGTTGGATTTTCTGTTTATCAGATAACTCAAAGCAACTGCACATTTGGTCATATTCCTCAAGAAGAACTGTGATGTTACTGTGGTGTTGAGAACTGACTCTCAAAGCACTTACAGTTCCTTCAGGCAATTTCTATGTTTTTTATTATGCTAGTACTAACCTAAATCTTTACTACCTATATGTGTTTAGATTAATTGCTTACAATTTTGAACCAAGCACATACATTGAGGAATGTACGTTGTGGGACAATCTTCTTACATGTCATAATCCAGATCCATGGCTATTCAATGAAAGTTGTATTAACACAATCGGATCATTATTGGATGAGATATGGGGTGCAGAAGTTAGTTCTCACTGATGAAATGCTGTTACTAATCACTGAACACAAAGAAATTGATTACACTAAAACACCCATAGCTTTTGTTCCAGCCAATGGTATTACTCCATATTTGACACAGCACTAGACCAATCTAAGGTGTGCAATGTTGCTAAGTTTCAGATTATGCAGATGATTATCACATGATCTATTAGTCTTTGAAATCACTTTATGTTGAAATTGTAAAATTACATAGCTGATCCCAAGGGTGAATGATTGATTGACTGAAAGATCTAAGGCCTGTTCACACTTCTAGGGTCTCTTTACAAAGCTTTATATTTGTTTGGAAGGCAAAGGGCAGGTATCCTCTTAACTTGAACCTGGACAACAAGCTTCTCTACATATCACAGTACTCTGCTCAGGATTAGTTTACAGTTGTTTGGGCTATTAACACTTAATCTTAGTCATCTCATTGGCCATCAAACCCTGTTTATTATCTGTAGTTGTTTATAGAGCTTCAACTTCTCTATAGAACATTGTGGTGTTCTGCATCATTAACCAGACTTCTAGCTGAAGAAATTTGCATCATTGGCACATCTTCTCAAAGCTATTATTCTATTAATGTGCCAATGATGTAAATCTTTTCAGCTAGAAAGTCTGATTAGCAAGACAGAGCACTACAATGTTTTATAGAGAAGTTGCTGTTTCATAGACAATCACAGATAGTAAACAGAGTTTCACAGCCTTTGAGATGACTAAGATCAAGTATTTATAGCACAAACAACTGTAAGCTGATCCTGAACAGTGTACTGTGATATGTAGAGAAGCTTGTTTTCCAGACTCAAATTAAGACGGTACCTGCCTTTTGACTTCAAAACCAAGATAAAGATTTCTAAAGAGACTCTAAAATAGTGAACAAGTCTTATACTTAAGTTTTGAATGGCAGGTCTTCCTTGTTTCAAAAACTATCTAAAAGTTGGAACTTTGAACCTCAGTAACTTAACAAGCTCAAGCACTAAAGTCCTATTCAAAGGTGTCTTTAGATAGAAGAAGGTAAAAAAAGTAAAATTTAAGTCCTTTGGAATGAAATGGTTGCTGACCAAGTGAATATCCATGAGTAAAGAAGTCTTTCTTTGTTTCTTTAGGCTAAAGATGTGATAAATGTCTCTTTAGGCTTGTAAAGAAATATGGTGAACTGTCTTTGACTTAAGCCCTATGAAAGTCTGGTAGAAGCAAGATGCCTTTACTGCAAAGGTAAAGCTTATTCATTAGATTTGGGGATGGAGAGGAAAGAGATTCTTCAATCAATCAATCTGTTACCCTTGTGATCAGGTACGTAATTATACAATTTTGAACATGAGGTAGTTTTGAAGGCTGATATATTATGTGATAATCATGTGCATGATCTGAAACTTGGTCACATTAGATGCCCACCATTGGTCTTGTACTGCTACAAGCTTGAAGTAAAACCATTGGCTGGATCAAACCATGGGCATTGTAGTTCAATCAACTTCCTTGTGTTCAGTGATTGGTGATAACATTTCAGCAGATGAGATCTAACTTCTGCATCCCATATCCCATCCAGTAATGGTCCAATTTTCAGGAAACAACTTTCATTGGATAACCATAAGCCTGGGTTATGACACACTGGAAGATCATGCTCCAATGTACATTTCAGAACCTATGCACTTGGTTTGATGTTGCAAGTAATTGACATCATTAGAGATAGGTAATAAAGATTTAGGCTAGTACTAATATAGTAAAACTATATAGAAGTTACCTGAAGGAACTGTAAGTGCACTGAGTGTCAGTTCTCAACACTACAACATATAGGTCAATGATTCTCAGCCAAGATCATTACCAGCCAGGAAAAGGCATAGGTGATATACATGAAGGATCCACTATCAAGATCTTCTGAGTCAGGGGTTTTAGAGGTTTCTATGATAATGCATCTGCATTAGCATTGGATAGCTATTCACTTAACAAATACAGTATGAGTAAAGCCTGCTTGCAAGTTGCTCTACTTAAGCTAAATCTACCACCAATAGAGTGCTTCAAAAGTGAAAACATCATGGCTGTTACGCTAATATCAGGTCCAAACTCACCAGGAAACCTTGACAGTTTCCTTGTTCTATTGATTGAACAGTTTTGGTTTCATGCCAGAGGAGTATCAATAGAAAATTATGTGGTAAAAGGTCACATCATTGCTTGTATAGGTGACACACTGGTGGAGAGCAAAGTAGCCGGATTCCAAGGCTACAATCCAATAGCATGTTGTAGATTTTGCTATATGAGAGGAGTATTTATATCAAGTAATTCACATTATTATTACCTTAATGCCATAGTAAACAACCAACTTATTCCATTCAAAAACCATTGTCAGGGTGTAGGGATTCCAAGTTGATCCTTCCTGAATCTCAAGTAGATGTGGTTTGCTCACTGGGTGTGATAATCTCTTTTCTGAAACAGCAAAGCTGTCTTCCGGTTGTTTTGTGAAGGGTAATAAAGCCACAAGATTGTCCAGGATAAACTATTGTGCTACAGTACCCATCTAGGTTGGCATCTTAACAAAAGTTGATACTGGTTTCAAACATCCTTGAGAGATTACCAAGTACTAAAGCTTCCAAATTCAGAACCCACGGTAAACTACACCAGCAGTGCCTTAAAAAGATTGCAGCTTTTGCCTACAGTTAAAAAGATAAAAAAGATATTTGCTAAACAAGAGCAAACTAGGGAGAGAATAAAGTAAAGTAAAAGACACTTACTGTGCAAACTCCATGTTGAGGTTTCCAAGTGCTGACTAGGTGTTTGCCTGGCTAGCTGCCTCTTCCTGTAAAGCTTCCTTGGTAAAGTCAAAGGCGGTTGCTGTGATAGCAGGTAGGAGTGATCAAATGAACAGTAAGAGGAATATTGCAAAGATGAGATGATGATTTATTGTAGGAGAGGAGTCTCCTATATATACATTTCAACCCCTAAGGTGGTTACTAATAGAAGATGTTCCAGTTAATTCTAAGTTACTGTGCCTCATTTCTTGGCAAAGCTTAGCCAATAGGGGAAATTGATTAATAATTAAAGAATGCTTCCTATGGAACATTGGTAAGTAATCTGCAGTTAGTGACTGACCACTGGAGTGCTTGTGAGATGACATTATAGAGAGGAGAATGTGACCATCGATGGAACATCTTGGCAGGCTAGGGGAAGAAGTGGTCATGTGACCTTCCATAGAATTTTCTCTAATGGGGTGAGTGATCAAGTACTGTTATGTGATTTGGAATATTGTAGAACATTGTGGTAGCTTCTGGAAAATCCTGTGTTTGCAAATGAATTGAAATATAGGTAAGTAAGAAACTGATAATACTAATACAAAATGATAGGAATCATAATTTGGTCAAGTAAGGTAATATAAGATAAGAAAATTCAAACTGTTAGTGGGTATCATTGCAACCCCACTATACCATGATGAATCTGACATATTGGCAGCAGTTTGTGAAGAATTGTCATTCCCATCAATTGAAACAGACATTAGCCATAAGCCAGC
>JNET01029709.1:0-28618 GCA_000697455.1 Basidiobolus heterosporus B8920 | reverse complement strand
AGGGCTTAAATGTGTTGAGTCCCTTGGGCCTCCATCGGAGGGACCCTGATTTTTGCCGCTCTTCTTTCTTCTTGAGAGATTCGTACCGTTTCCTTCCTATAACATTTCTTGCATTCATGAGCTCAATGCCCCGTTTCTCCACAAACATAGCATGGATATTTACGGCGAGGCTCCTCTAATTGGCTCATGATTGTCTCCATCTTTCTGTTAATTTCAGAAATAGCATCCCACACCTTTTTGCTTTCAGAAGGTGTTCTTTGAACTTGATTAAGAGAGAGTTCTTTAATTTTTTGTCTTAACTCTTCTAATTCATCGTCTTTTGAATACTTCCTCATTTCTTTTTTACAAGGTACACTTACTCCTTTATCATCGGTATCGCCATATAGGTATCCTCTTAAGATGATAATTTCCGGTACACCTTTGACTAGCTCTTGAAGTGTTTTAGCATATCTTCTTTCTTCTGATGCTCTTCCTCTTATTTTTTTGTCAAGCCCCATCACATAATATTTCATCAACTGTTCTTCAGAAATAGAATTCTTTGAGAGGCACCATGCTCTTTGGACAAACAACTCAGTGTATGTCTCGTAACTTTCCAAACTTCTCACCTGAGCTGTAGCTAGAAGACTTTCATAGTGATGATTTTCTGCATAAAGAAACCGTTTGCGGAAGGCTTCCTCAAGGTCCTTCCATGCTTTTTTGATATCTTCACTTAGCCCATAATACCATCTCCAGGCAAGACCTTCCATAGAGCTACCAAACTCATCTACTTTCACGCTTTCATCCCATCCTTCTCTACGGGCATACCTCTCAAATTTGTCAAACCATTCAAGAGCCTTCTCCTTCTGTCCCTTGAAGTCTTTCAATTTTGCTGGGGACCCCATTTGACTACTTTGTTAGTCCGCAGAGGTGGCACCAAATATGTGGTTCCGCTGATCCTAATAGGTGGGAGAGCTTGGTCAGATCAACGTACCTTGTTCTCAATAGCTCCAATAGAAGGTAGTAGTGTGAACTTGCAGAAGGATGATTACTTTCTTTCTCCAATAAAAGACTTTGTTTCTTTATTATCATTTCTTCTTCTTATACAATTCTTCACTAAGCATTCATGTATATCATTGTACATAATAAGTAAAGATAATATGAACAATATAGTGGTGTGATAAACAACAAGATATGCAACGATTTAGTATGGGATAAGATGATTGTTTTAAGAACGCGATCAAGGATTAAAGTAAGAATTAGATTGGAAATCTGATATGAGAATAACTACCATAGTAAAAAAGGGAACTAACGCACTTTGAATACTCACATATTGATCTTTGCTTAAAGTATACATATTCTGGATCAGGATATGATCTCCTGGGATACTCTGATGCTAATTGGGAACAAGATATTGATGACAGAAGATCCACAACTGGATATATCTTTCTTTGCTGTAATGGAGCAATTTCTTGGAATTCAAAGAAACAACCTACAGTTGCAATTTCAACTACCAAAGCAGAATATATGGCTACCTGTGAAGCTACACAAGTGGCAATGTGGTTAAGAAAACTATTGAAAAACTTGGGCTTTATTCAAGATTCACCATTACTATATTGCAAGATAATCAAAGTTGTATTCAATTAGCAAGAAATCAAACATTTCATGCCAGAAGTAAGCACATAGATATTAAGCACCACTTTATCAGAGAAGCTATAGAAAATAAGTTAGTAGACTTGGTTTATTGTCCAACTGAACAAATGGTTGCAGACATCTTAACCAAACCATTAGCTAGAGAGAAATTTGAATATTTAAGAAATCACTTAGGATTAGTGTGTATGAATATTTAGTTGAGTGGAGTGTTGAAATTCCCATAATTTAGCACCTGATTATTCATACTTGATCTCATCCTTATTATATTTACTTGGCAATTTCCTTCCACCCAGAATTCACACTTGGGTTTTACTTGGAATATTTTTCACCAACTTAGAAGTACCCAGAATACTTGACTTTTTCAAACATGTCGAAATGACCCCACACTTTGCACATATACTCCTGGGACCTTCCTTAGCTCATCAGACATGTTGCTTTCTTACTTCTTGACCAAAGCATAAAGGTCAACTTTTCACTCAATGAATCTACAAGTGAAAACTAAATATACTTCTAATTCTCCAAGTCACTTCTAATAACTTCCAGAATCTCACAACAGAGTTCAGATAGCTAGAAATCCTGAAATAGAGATTTTGCCTATCGAGTGATTTTTCTCTGCTACCAGATTTGCCTTATTCTCCATATAGATATTTCACTAGATACTTGAACAGATTGCGACAACTAGTTGTAAATGGAATGTGACCATCACAGTTGCCATTGCCCTAATTGTGGGATTATCACGCTAGGAGCATAATAGAACAAAACACTGTTAAAAAGGATTTTTGCACATCACATGTAGACCTTAACATACGATGGAGAATATAGTACTTATTAACCTTGTGAAAACAGATACCAGATCATGATTCATAAAAGCCAACGAAAGTAAATGATGACCTGATTTGACACAAATAAAGCCCAGATCTCCAAGTATCCTATAATTCTTTCTAGAAAATTCAACCACTTCAGATCAGTGAATCATACCTAAGTGGCAGTTCGTGTAGTTTGTGGTAGTTTACATATATTTATTTATTACATTAATAAAGGACTGTATACATGAGATCGAAATGGGGAAACTTTGTACGATTAAATCTACATTGACTCGAAGTTAGCAATCTGCTGTAGCCATAGTATCTCCATGGTTAGTGTGCGCGTGGTGGGGTTGATGAGTGTTCAGTAAAGTAAGCAGATGGAGGGATATTTATGGCTTCCGCGTAAGGCGGTGGAGATAAGGCCATTTCATCTCTACTGCGTGTAGTCGGAATGAGTGTCTTCTTGACCGGCTTTTTGGCTATATAGGTTGTTATTATCATGGATATTCAGACAGCAGCACGGTTTACTTACCTCGATTACTGGTGCATAACTTTGTAATGATTAATCCAACAAACAGAATCCCAAATGCTCCAAAAATAAATAGCAAACCTTTGTTGCTGCTTGGGAACGCCATGGCTAGTAAGGGAGTCTAGCAGCTGATGAAAAGGAGTCTGAAAGGGAATCTAGATATTTGAAACAGTCAATACAGCTAGTACATACTGTCATTTATGTTTGAGGACAACTTACGAGAGAGATTATTGTTGCTTGGTGAGTAATGGATGCTGCTTTATAGTCCCAATTCTCTCAAGGAATGAAATATTGCGTGTGACTTGATTCTGGGATAGATGTAAGCTGATTAGTGAGCTTAATGAGACTTCGACTTCAGGAAATCTCTTGTACGACCTTCTTCCACGAATACGCCACGAATACGGAAAGCTTATATAGTATCTTATGTATAGATAGATGCCTCTAGTAATTTGACCTCATGTTTTATTCATTCATATGGGCTATAGCATAATTACGGTGTGAATGGATATAAGCTTAATTCTGAGCAGTTGTAAGCACACGTGTGATCAATCATCGCCAATCAGTGGCGCTCCTCTTTGTAAACTCTAATCCACACAGTTGCCCATGCTCAGTCTTCCAGGGGTTTCATTGGATGTTGGGAAATTGTCCATTAACACGTGCCATTCTAAGGATTCCGACTTGCTGTCTATGGTGGGATGATTAAGCGCGGAATAGGTGCGGAATGGGCACGGAATGGACGAAGAATAGACATATTAAACTGGTAAGTAAACTAGTACGCTGGGTGTAGATAGGTGTATGGGTGGACGGGTGGACGGGTAAATGGGTAAGTGTGCCACACAACGCCAAATCAAGCCTCGTTTCAGATGTAATAGAGCCGGGAAGATATGGAATTTAAGTGAACAAGTAAACCAAGTGATGGGTGGACTAATCAGAGATTTCTTGAGTTGAGAATTTTGTACTTATTTACTCATAGATTAGAATTCCTTTGATTTCAAATTGGAATAATGAAATTGCTTAAGATTAGTTACTATGAATATACAGCTGAGCGGGAGTGTTGAATTCCACATAACTTAGTCCCTAATTATGCTGAATATTAATTACATTCTATTTTATATTCAAAATTCACTTTGAAGTACCCAGATTGGTTGACTTTGGAAATCTAACCCTATATGCATGCTCTTGGGACCTTTCTTAACATATTCTTCGTATTACTTCATTTACTCCTTGACAAAAGTATAAATGTCAACCTTAAACGCAATCCACCTATTCCTATATAATAAAATGTCAACAATCGATTTCTAGAACTGTAAGTAAGAATGTCTGACTTGATACCACTTGCTTGAGTTTACTTAGTAAGAGTCAGTGTAAGGATTAGGGGATTTTTGCAATCAAACCATTCATCTTATAGAGTAGATCTCTGCTCAGCCTGGCTACTATCATACTAACTACTCAGGCCTTACCTGTCCGAGATAACAGGACCAATATAACGACAATCCTGAGATTTAGTGTAGTAGATCAACTATATGTAAATAACTAAGCAAAGGATACCACGCAAAGGATACCTAATTAACCTGTCAACACCCGCAAATTTCCGCAAATTTCCGTAAAATGAAATCAACCATCGCTTGACCTGAATGTTGTGACCATTTAAAGTAGATATTCCCTTAAAGTAGATATTCCCTCACGCTTACCAATCCATCCTGATCCAGCATCAGTAGTGGCAGTAGCAAATAGAAATACAAATAAAATTCCCTGATAAAGAGTAAAAGGAAATAAAGCTACATGTGCAAGATTGCCAAATCCACTTTATTCAAAATAGAAATAGGGTGTAGAGTGGTTCTTAAGAATTTGGTACACAACTGGCTAAAAAAGGTTACTAGCTGCACAAAACACTGGTAGAAAATCCTTGATCCTCCAATTGTAAGAAAGCACTAATCACCTCATCAATAGTACCTATGCTATCTATTCTGATATAGCTTGACGCTTCTCTATATATTTGGTCCGGTCGCTCGGTTTTCATCAACCATCAAACCTTTCCTTTATATTGTTTCTATGGAGTCCAAATTCGAATCCAGTGTCGGCGTCGAAGATAAAGATAGCTTTGTAGGCTTTTCCCATGAAAAAATCCCTGGTACTCGAGAATCTCGTGTATCTCTTTACATGGCCGCCACAGTAGCTGCTGCTGGTGGTTTCGTTGTAGGATTCGATACTGGTGCAATCTCAGGTATCATGGCTTTGGATTCGTTTGTGAGTAGATTCTTAAACGTCGACGCGGCTTATCGGGAAGGGTTGCTCACTGCACTCATGTTACTGACTGCTACTATTGGGGGTCTCATGTCCGGGAATATATGCGACTGGATTGGTCGTAAACACACCATTCTGCTAGGTGCTTTTGTCTTTGGTATTGGTGCGCTATTTCAAACCATTGGCTATAACTTTGGCCTTTTGATCGCCGGTCGTCTCCTAGTTGGCTTCGGTGAAGGCTTTTTAACTAATGCTATTCCTCTTTATCATTCTGAGATTGCTCCTCCCGATATTCGTGGTCGTTTGATCAGTTTCTTCAGTGCCATGTGTTCTATCGGCACCATCGTGGGTTACTTTGTTAACTTTGGTACTAGCTACTTGTCAACTTCCTGGGGATGGCGGGCACCATTCCTGGTGGAGATGCTTCTCTGTTTTGTCCTCGGCTTCACACACTTCCTTCCTTTTTCACCACGTTGGTTAATGGACAAAGGCCGCAACGATGAAGCCTTGAAAGTATTATCTAAACTACACTCCGCACCCGTCGACAGCCCTAATGTCATTGCTGAGTTTAATGTCATCCGTGAGGAGATTGCAAGCGAACGTGCCTTTGGTAAACGCACATACGTTGAGCTTTTCCGAGGCAGTAATTTTAAGCGTACGATGTTAGCCCTCTTCACGGGTAACGGGGCCGCATTCTCTGGCACGTCTGCCATTTCTTACTTTGCTCCACAGATTTTCCAACAAGCAGGGCTTTCTAGTACATCTGTAGCGCTTGCTACTAGTGGAGGGAGCAACATCGTTTCCTTTGCCTTCAATATCTTTACTCTGCTATTTATCGACAAGATTGGACGTCGACCTGCATTTGTTTCGGGCGCTTTTATCATGGGTGCTTCCATGTTTATTTGCGGTGCTATCTTCCAGTCATACACTGTCATCAATGCTGAAGGCGTTGTCGTGGGTATCGACAACATCAACGCTCGTAATGCTATCATTGCTCTAGTGTTCATATTCCAAGCTGCCTATGCCTATAGTTGGGGCCCTGTGGCGTATGTGTATCCCGCCGAAGTCTTGAACATGCGTACACGAGCGAAGGGACTTGCTTTAGCCTATGGCCTTAACTGGGCCATCAGTATTTTCATGACATTCGTGATGCCCATTTTCATGAACAATACGATCTACGGTGGCTACTATTTCTTCGGTGCTTGTTGTACTGTTCTACTAGCTGGTGCATGGTTTTTACCCGAAACGAAAGGATTATCCCTAGAGGAAATCGATCACATTTTCAATCCATCCCAGTGAATCTTCATTCTACCGCATCCACTCAGTTACGAAAGATCGGAGAACTGTAATAAATCCCGGCGAACCCTCTTCAGCTCCGGCGGATATTCAGTCGGCTATGAGGGTTCCTGGTTGTTCTTTTGGTTGCTCCTATTTTATTGTACCAAAAAGGCCTCTCGAGGGGTGCTGCTCTAGATGACATGTGCATCTAGTTTGCGGCTGAGATCAAACCCTTAAAAACGGATCAGGATAATGCCTGCGACGTGATGATGCCTATGGTACAAAAATAGTGACAAACATGCACCCTCTTTTTGACCGTTTGCCAGCTGCACTTTGACTAATCTTTTCTAGGTAACTAAGGATCCGGAAGACTCCAGGTAAGCGGAATTGAGCACTGGTAAACGGCGAGATGAAGGATCTTGTCACATGTCTGACTAACTAGGGTCATACGCATCTCTTGTGAGGTCCTTTACTTTTCAATTGATTTTTAGTTAGAAATTGTTGGTCGGAAGTTTAGCTGTCTTTGCTGGGGTTAGGGTTGGGTTGAGGTTCAAAATGGATTATGTATTTAGTAGGCTTACCGAACGATATTAATCCATGTTCAAAACTATATCTAATATTTCAATCAAGACTACCTTAGGTAGTATAAGGGTTGGGGTTTAGGTGGGGTTTAGGTGGGGTTTAGGAGATAATGGAAATCATTTCGAATTTATATACTTGATTGAGTTTTAGGGGGAGGGATAGGGTTATTGATTGAGTTTTAGGGTTAGTATTTATTCATTAATCGTGTTACTGCCTGGTTTGCTGCCATTGTCGGCGTGTAATTTCGTAATATTTATCCTCAGTACCATAGTATGAAGGCCCACCCTTGATTTCACGCATTCCTGCTTTCTCCATGACTCTTTGACTTCCTATGTTATTGGTCAGAGCGGCACCAGAAATGTAGGGGAAATCAAAAGTCTGGAAACCGTAGTCTATTATCTTTTGGACCGCTTCCGTAGCATATCCTTTACCCCAGAAAGCGGTAGCAAACCCATATCCCAACTCGATTTCATCAGGACGAGCTGTAAAAGTAGCGGGGTCCTCGTTGGGGTGTATATCACGAGTATGCTGGAGCTGACTCTCCAGAACTGGCCGTAAAAAGACGTAGCCTATAGGTTCGTTGGTTTCATTAAGACGGACAAGATACCAGCCCATACCGAACTTTTTATAGGTTTCCTTCCAAGCCAGTACCCGTTTTGTCACCTCTTCTATATTAGCGCCCTGTGGCTCTTCCTCACCCCATGCCATGAGAATGAACCGTCTATCTAGACTCAATTGCAAGAAAAAGTCCGCTATAGTCGCGGTCTCTTCTTCAATCACCGGGATTAGATGGAGTCTACTGGTCTGAATTGTAGGCATATCTGTAAATTCTAAAGGTTGGTAAGTGAGGGAGCAAAGACAACACCAGGGCTAGCTTTTATCGTATCGAGGGAGTTCCCACACCTCCAATATTGTACGCTACACCGCTGCGGTATTTCATTATGATTTCTAATTTAAGCAGGATTGATGTGCTTATTTAGTAGGATATTCTATCCATCAATGGCTACATTAACTGCTTATGAAGTTTTGTTTTTCATCTTGTTAGTCATTATTACTAGTGACGATCGTTCAGTTAGTTTACCAAGTGGGAAATTTACAACTTGAGTATCACTTGGCTTCTACGCGATGATCAATTGTGCCAACTGTTTGCACAGTACGATGCCCAAATCTTTTAGTTGACAAACATCTCAAGATTTCAGGGTTAGGTCAGGGGTCTGGCACACTTGTAGCTATAAAACAGGCAAGCAGGGTGTGGGAGTGGATAGTGTTTGCCAAAAGGGTAACAGTATTTATTAATTTAATCACTACTAAATTCTTACGTAAAGCCTCCATTCTACTCTACCAGGAGGCAGGGGCTGGGCAATGGCTACAACTTCTGGTCTGGAAGACGAAGCCATGACGGAACAAGCACTTGGGGTCGTGTTTGCTCTTCAATGCAGTGAGTTTGTCCAGATTCTCACCGAACATGTTCTCTAAGGGTTCGCTGTAGATAGAGTAATTAGGATAGACTATATTATGGTTCTCTAGGGATCGAAGTACTGAGGTTCCTTGAGATATCCATGATTTGACTGTTGAATCTTGAGTGGAGTTGGTCCAACGAGGAACTAAGCCAATAACATGAAGTACTTCCCCATGAGGGTATGCTGAGTCGGAATCTTTGATGGTATCAAATGCACCACTGAATACTGGTTCGATAAGAACCGATGATTGAGCGGCGTCGGGAACGCTGGCTGTGAAGTTGACGTAAAATTCATGGGCCTTGAGAATCTTTTCACTTGTAATGGCCTTCCAGGCAACAGATGACATGGTTTTGCGATCACCATCGGTAACCAACGAATCCTGAAGGGTGTTTCCTACAGCGAATGTCATCTCAGCAGTAGAGTCAGAGTCAGGGTTGATATCTTGGAACGCCTTGAAGACAGGCTTACCAATCGAGGCTGGTCCATCATACCATACAAGAACTATTGGGACAGCCTATATTTGGGTGGTAAAGGGGCTTAGTCATGCATTAGAGTTGTGTCAATACAAGAATAACTTACATCGAAGGTAGGTGGTGGCCTAGCAAAAATCAGCATCACTCCTGCCTTAGCATCATTGTTTCCAGCTACCCAATGCTCCATAGCCACAGCAACATCCTTGACTTGGTCTTTGTTGTAGGAATAGAATCCAGAATAGACGAGATTTTCTTGTGGTAGAGCTCTAAACATAAATTTCGTAACTACCCCAAATTGCCCGCCACCACCGCGAATGCCAAAGTATAGATCCTCATTTTTGGTCGGTGAAACAGTCACAATTTTACCGTTGGCGAGGACCATCTCCGCCGAGATGATGTTGTCAGCAGCAAGTCCATACTCTCCAGATTTCCAGCCGTATCCACCACCCAAAGTAAACCCACCCACTCCGACCGAACTAACGCGGCCACCAACTAGGGAGATATTGTAGGGTGTGAGTTGTTCGTAGACAGCTCCCCATCGAAGACCAGCGCCTACGGTAACGGTTTTTTTATCACCAGAAACCCGAACTTGATTGAACTGTGATAGATCAATAAGTAGCCCTTCCGTACTGGAAGCCCCGTCATTGTTGTGTCCACCAGCGACAACGGCGAAGTCAACACCACAACCAGCAGCCAATTTGATCTAGAACAGACGGTTAGCCTAGGGAAGAATTGAATCAAATAGGATGTATTACAATATTTGAGAGGTCTTTGGAGGTCTTTGGTCGAACAACAGCGGCAGATTGAACTTCTGCAGTCTCAGACCAATGATGAAGCGCCTGTGAATATCCATCGGAACTTGGGAGAAGGATCTTGGTTTGAGAAGAAACTGATCTGGATAAGCCGCTTAGGAAACCATTGGATAGCTTGGTAGTCGGGCACTCAAAGGCGGGTTGCGTATGGGAAACCACGGTTCCAGCGAACGCGGTAACCAGGAGTAGAAGCGAGATTTTCTTATACATGTTGGTTTAAGTGTAAAGTGGATGCAGCACTTCCACTGATATATAAGCCGTGTTTGGTATGACAGACAATCAAGGAGAAATTCGTAGCTGACCCCAAAATTTCTAGAGCTTGTATTAGCCTTCGAAACTCGAAGCTATACAGCGGTAGCACGGTCCTACCATTTTGATCCATTCACATTAGATTCGCCCACCCTTAGCAACATTGGGTATAAGATCAAGGGGATCATTTAATAAGATACTCATTACACGGTGCTCTCATGTATTAGCCGAAGTAATACAAGGCACTAGGCCCTGTTCACAAATTACCCAGTGAAATGCCGGATAATGAATGATTAGATGGTGCTTTGAGCAATAGTCCCTTATTATGGAACAAACAACAACAAGCTTAATGCCGGTAATTGTGATTATGACAGGGTTGTTTCGCGCGTGAATCTTCACCTGTCAGTTTACTGCTTTTCTTCCGGCAAGTGTAACATCCAACATGATATAAGTATTGTTCGGATGTGTGGGACCCCTCCATTCCTCATCTTACTTTGCTTTCTTTACCAAGGAAGTGTTGGGGAAAACCTAACTTTTTTGTTTGGTGGTCACTACCATGGACACTTCAACCACCGTAGACCATGAAGTGATGCAGACAATTCTCTCAGAGAAAACATCTATATGCATCCTATCCTTAGTATTATTTTCTTTCTTGTGGTGTATAACTCGATCCATTCAAATGTTATCTCATAATCGGCAATTGATATATTGGTTATGTTTGTTTGCCAACCTTCTAGGTCCTGTTCGTGAATTAGCCTTTCTGTTACCTTTAATGCATGTACCGGCCAATTGTCAGGTGGTTGCATATGTCACCAATTATGCCCACGAGCTCTCTCTGGACTGCATTATGATCATTCTGTTAGTCAAGGCTACGGTGAGTAATGAGCACAATAAACTCATCTACACCATAGGAGGAATATGTTTGGCAGCCTCTATAGGGCTGCATACATGGCACGCAGTAACTGCCGTTTACACCAGATCAATGTTCGGTGCCTGTGGAAACACTCCTGATCCGTTAATAGCCATACTGTGGTTTTGTTGTTTATGGACGTTGAATACCTTTCTCAGTGGTTGCTTCTTAATCGTGATATACAAGCATCACCGACGAAAGCAGTCACCCATATACAAGTCCTTCTTGAAAGACGGGATGTATTTCTTCCTACTTATCACCCTGTCAAATATCATCACACCAAGTCTAGTGATCAGAGGGGTATTAGGTGAGAACTCCTCCATCATCTTCGATATTGATTGTAAGTTAGCCAATATTGTCCATTGCTTCGTAACATTCTCCCTAACCGAACTTTGACTAGGGGCTATACAGTGTGTACTCATAACTCTACAACTTTGTCATTCCTCTAAAATCCGACAAGGGCCAAGTAGTTTTGAGCACAGCATCTCGATTCCCCATGATATTGAGCAATTTAGAACCGGATACAACCCCAAACCCACCACCACTTCTACCGGTGGTAAAGCCAACGCATGGGAAGGATACTTAAGCGAGATTCCTTTGGATGAGATAGCGCAACATAAACCCATCGTACTCAAGGAGGATCTCCCTCCAAACAAGACGCGACCGAATTCTGTGGTGCCCTTAACCAAGGTACCAAGTTACTAATTGTACACCATTTTCCATCACTTCTAGTGTAATTTTGTTTGTTTTCTACTCCCTCCCGCAACATCGAGTATTTTTGTTTGACTATATATACGTTTGATTTCTATCCTAAACTGGCGCTTGACGCGTAGTTGGAAATGGTGGTTTCTTTCGGTTGAATGAATAAATTTAGCCTTGTAAATCCTCCGCATTGTTTAACGAGTAGCAAACAGATTAACAAATACAAGTATATCACAACAGATTGTTGAAATAGTAAAGATTCAGCACACTTGGATACTATATGAAATAGCAAAGATTCAGCACACTTGGATACTATACACACAGAGCATGAGTTTATTGAAGATCTGGTGAAGGTATCCCACGTAGATATTAGATCGAGTAGAGAAATTAAATTGTGTATGATACATTGGAGATGTGGTAAAAATCAGATGCCGGTGTCATGCAAAAGAAAAATGCAGGTGATGTGAATTCTATCTAGCTGAGGATGAAAGTGGTGAGATTGGTCGACTGTTGATATCCTTGTATATGCGGTATACTCTTCTGATGTCTTCGTTGGATCCAAGGCGTTGGAGTTGCTTTACCATAACCTTGCAGCTGTCTAGAGTGGCTTGGATACCTTTTCTAGGCATCTCCTCAAGAAAGACTCTACGCGCAGTAGCTATGTCCCCATGTTGACACAGCTGTTTGATATAAAATTCATATGCTCTGGAATCCAAAGGGATCTTCCGTCTCTGCAACCATGCCCATATCGTTCGTGTTGGTTTCCATTGGGTATTTGCATGGGGTTGGACGCCACTAGATTCTAGTAGGACCGGGGCTGCACACGAGAGCAGGCGTGAAGATAGTAGATTATAGAGCTCGTCCAAGACGGTATCAACACCGTACGCTTGGTATCGTTTCCGAATAAAATCAACAATAGGAGCATGTACCAAGGTGCTTGGCGAAGATACTTGTATTAGTTCAGAGTATAGCTCGAATATGCGGGGTATATCTTGAGCTCTTATGCTGCCCTGTATCAAAGGGATATATGTGTTGCAATCGGGAGTAATGTTGTGACGCTTCATGTCGTTAAGCACCTCGATAGCGTGATCCAAACGTGCGGATGTAACGTAGGCGTTAATCAACTTATTCGCAACAGCTGCTTGTATGTTGATGTTATGTTCCAAGGCTTGGCTGTATATCTCGTGAGCACTGTGAAGATCTGAACCTTTCAAGTGCATGTCAACTAAAGTCAGAAAAGTCACGGAGTCAGGGCATATGCCATGACTAAGCATATCCTTGTAGACTTGTATAGCCTCGTTCACCTGGGACCTTGAAGCGTATGCCTCTATCAACGCAGTATACGTTACGCAGTCAGGATGAATGTTGTGCTTACGCATGTGATGAAAGTATTTTAGTGAATCGGCGAGTTTTCCGTTTTTAGCGGAGGCATCGATGAGAGTAGTGTAAAAGATCCGATCGGGAATTACCCCTCGAGAAACCATATCCTCACATACGTCCATGATCTTTGCTGGCTTCAGGGCCCGAGAATAGCCACTTACGAGTGTGTTGTATGTAACAATATCGGGGGCGCATCCATTCGCCACCATCTCGTTATATATCTTGGAAGCTGATTTCATGTCGGGTATCTTTGCGTAGCCGTCGATCAACACGGTATAGGTATGTGTGTCCGGGCGGACGTCGTTCGCTAGCATTTCGTAATACAGCTTGAGAGCCTCACCCATACTTCGTTGTTTGGCGTGGCCGTTGATAAGACTAGAATAGATCAAGACCGACGGACGGATCTGAAATTCGGTCATTCTACTGAAAACAAGCATCGCCTTCTCCACTTGAGATTCTTTAATAAGGAACAGTATTAAAGCAGAAAAGATTCCAAGGTCTGGGCTGACCTTCTTTTGAATCATCTCCTGAAAAACACTAAACGCATTTCCCACATCCGACATCTTTGTGTATCCGTGTATTAAAGACGAGTAGATGAATCGGTTCTGGGTGACCTTGTTCTGAACCATGTGTCTTCTCAAATCCCCGATATCCTTGTATCGATGGGTCTTGATGAAGGCGGTCAAAAGCTTGGAATAGGTGACTACATTCGGAGTGATTTTGCATTGAATCATATCCTTGTACACCGCTTGAGCTGTATCGATCTGTGAATAACGAACAAGGCCGTCAATAAGTACTGTGTAGGTCATTAAGTTAGGTTGAATGTTCTTCGCGAGCATTTGTTTATACAGCAAAATGCCATTCTTCCAGTCGGATTTTCGCATGTAACCGTCGATAAGGGTGGTATAAGTCACCACGTTGGGTTGAATCTCTCTTTTCTTCATTTCTTGAAGTAAGTACATCGCTTGAGTCATATCCGCTTTCTTAATGTATCCATTGATTAGTGTACTAAAGGTCACTACGGTAGGTTGACAATTATGCTTGAGCATCTCTTGAAAGAGTGAGGAAGCCTCTTCCAGTTGGGAGTGTTTCGTATATGCGTCAATTAAAATGTTGTATACTACAGTATCAGGAAAGGTGCGAGAAAGTTTCATGTCCGAATAGACCTTGGATAGGAAATTTATCTTCCCATAAATTCTACAAATCTTTAGTAGTTGTGTATAAAACTTCAAATCCGGAGTAAAGCCGTCCCGTAATGCTGACTTGTATACATCGTAAGCCCGTTCTGCACTACTCTTCCCTGCCTCCCTGAGTGAAAAGAAGGGGCTTTTCTTGGCCAAATTAGAGGTGGAGATATGGCTAAGAGAATCCGAGTGTTCACTGTGAGTGTAGGTATTGTGTTCGCATTCAGCGCTTGAAGATAACGTGCCGGTGCTACGGGTGGTGGAAAAGGAGAGTTTCGTTTGGTGCTGACTAAGTTCGATATACAGACTACTGAAGGGTTGCTTTTCTCTTTTAAGATAAAGGCAAGTGCGTAATATGTTCGACGCTTTAGACTGCCTTAAGTGAGCCATTTAAGCGTTCAAAAAGCAACATGAACTGGCGGGAAACAGCGCCGCACAATTCTAACTGCAAAATAGTATAATCACTGCTGATTTCTAGTCACCAAGTACACTAGCAAAAAATATTTCGAATAGATATTGAGCGTATCACGTGATTCGACGGGAATGAAGCAAAAATGCCGGGAGTTAAGATGCATATGGGGCTATGGATTCCTACATACTCAAGATCACCCAACGTTAGTGTACCCAGAAGACGAAAATTTTTCGGATCTATTCAACTCGTTTGCCAAATAGCTTTTCGTTCTCTGCATAGATTTAATCACTTTCTATCCATAGGTGGCTCATCTAATGAACCCACATTTTAACCTAGAATAGATTTCCATGTATAAGTATTGAATAGTACTGATTTTGTTATGGATTTGTTATGGGTTTTGATGATTATAGGGATCGTAGTTATGCAATCGTCGTCCCTCAAAAATCAGTTTACTCAACAAAGACACTGTCAATACTCTATCACGTTCCCTTTAGGTCCTTTTTCAGTTGTGACTTCCAATACTTTCCTTTTTTTCCTAATATTCCTCATTTCTTGTACTTATTACTCTCACCGGAGGTACTCAGCACAGCGCATTGACTCCTTAGACGTAGTCTCGATACGATTACTGCTGAAACAAACCAAGAAGCATGGATTTCATTAAGATTACGAAGGTTAGTTTACTTGGAAACAATACGCTAGAGAGGCTGGTGGACTTTCTGTTGGTGGCTATAGTAATAGGTTCCCAAAAACGAGATCCATTTCAATCGGCATTTATCTGTCCGAGAGTGATCAAACTAACAGGCAACCATTTATTTATTCCTTCAGGTCGACAACGTTCGGTTAGAAAAAGATCGTCGCGCATACATAGGCACACTACATCTAACCGCTCACCAGCTTATCTTTAATCATCCTGAGCAGGAGCTATGGGTACGGCCTCTTTTTGTTTGTTGAAAACTGGAATGACCTTGCTGAATCTGCGTTCGAGCTTGACCATAAACTCTTTATTGATGCTAACCACTGTTTCTACTGGAAACTTGTGTAGATCTCCTATCCATTGGTACACACCGTTGAGCGAAAAGCATTGACCCCTAATGGCTATCACCCACTGAATTTCAAGTGTCA
The DNA here is from genome assembly GCA_000697455.1 of Basidiobolus heterosporus B8920. Lineage (NCBI taxonomy): Eukaryota > Fungi > Basidiobolomycota > Basidiobolomycetes > Basidiobolales > Basidiobolaceae > Basidiobolus > Basidiobolus heterosporus. The sequence goes on along the minus strand of JNET01029709.1, from coordinate 12,846 downwards.
TAACTTTCTCTTTGTGACGCTACTAATTGAAAAAGAAAGAGATGCCATAGATGTTTTTGAGAGTGTGCAAAAGCTGATTTGTATTGGTAAGGAACTTCCACTTTCCACGGCCTATAAGAAACCCACAGTTGAGGCATAATCAACCATGGGGCATATACAGTTCCGACCAGACTAACATCTTCTGTTTTATAGATTCCATCAGTCAACTGTACGCATTCTTTTATCAACCATTCCCGAAGTTTGCAGTTGACGATGGCTGGACAGTCTACGATCCAATTAAAGAATACGAAAGACTTGGGGTTGGCACTAAAAGCGGTAGTTGGAGATTCACCAAACTAAACCAAGATTTCCAAGTAAGTGGCACCACTACGATCCCTCTCTCCTCCACCTCATGGCAACCAACAAACCTACCACCACTCGCCAGCTTTGCACAACGTATCCCCGAGTCCTCGCCGTTCCCAGTAAGATCAGCGACACGGTCATCAACTACGCAGCCAAGTATCGCAGTAAAAATCGAATCCCCGTACTAAGCTATATCCACGGTTCCAACATGGTTGTTATTTAAACTAGACTTTCCATTCTTTTGAATGAACTTGCTTCCCATCATTTACCTGATCCCCAAATGAACCAACGTTTACTATATCACCCTAGGCCACAATCTCCAGATCAAGCCAGCCAATGGTCGGATTGAAACAAGCCAGATCTGTGCAAGACGAGAAACTCGTGGAGGCTATCTTTGCTAGCAACATGCCAAAAACCCCGAACTCCATCTCGCCCAGTATGTCCAACCTGATCGTGGACGCACGACCTACTGCCAACGCCATGGCTAACGTAGCGATCGGTGCAGGCTCGGAGAACATGGAAAACTACAAGAACTGCAAGAAGCTGTATCTTGGCATCGACAATATTCATGTGATGAGGGACAGCCTAAACAAAGTGGTTGAAGGTAAGAGCGTAGACGTAACTTGGCTTTTGCTCCACCACCGAGCTAATCCAGCTCAATAGCTATGCAATCCACCGATCCATCTGGTATCGTGAGCAAACTGCAGCTTTCCAAGACGAATTGGCTGAAGCATGTTGGGTCGATCCTGGAAGGGGCCGCGGTGATAGTGAACAACATCTCGCTACTCAACTCCCACGTCTTGGTCCATTGCTCTGACGGGTGGGACAGAACATCGCAGTTGACTGCTTTAGCTGAGCTCTGCTTGGATCCATTCTACCGCACGATTCGAGGGTTTGAGATTCTGATCGAGAAAGAATGGGTTTCATTTGGGCACAAGTTTACCGAGCGTTGTGGTCATTTGTCGAGTGAGAAAAACTTCCTAGTGAATACGACGACCAACGCCGCCGCCAGTACCTTCAACAACGTTCACCATCGATATTTCAAGCAGAACCAGGGACGTTACTCATCACCAGTATTCCATCAGTTCTTGGATTGCGTCTACCAAATCTGGACCCAGAATCCTACCCGATTTGAGTTCAATGAGCACTTTTTGATTCAATTGCACTATCACGTGTACTCCTGCCAGTTCGGTACATTCCTGTTCAACTGTGAGAAAGAGAAAGTTGCCGCACAATCGGAAAAGAAGACCTTCTCAGTTTGGTCCTACTTCAATTCGAACATCGAGGAGTTCCAGAACCAAGTGTACGAGCCAGCACAAGATGATCCAGAGCAGGTCATCACACCGGACACCAAATACCTCAAATACTGGAGTGGTCTGTTCAGTTGTCGAGATGAAAAGATCGATGAGTTTCCTGAAGATGGAATGATTGAAATGTCTTCCAACCTCAACAATCTGAGAGTCCATTAGGGTTGAAGGCTTCTGAGAATCTTTGCTTCCGCTTGGCACTTTCTAGCACACCACTTCAATCTCACTGAAAAGTCACCCAACTATATCCACGTCTAGCCCTCTTGTTATTTGTCATCCTCACCATTTCACTGGCATCTATCTACAACCCTTTTCTTTTCCTCAAGAACAATCAGGAAAATACAAATACCCATGAATAAAGCCAGTTAAAGAATTTGCGGAACGCTTAGTGCAGTAAACAAATTAATTCGTGTCTGTGAATAAAGCCGGTTAGAGAATTCTGCGGAATGTTCAGTGTAGCAAACAAATCAATGCGTATTTGTGAAATGAAGGAATAGTTGATCGATCGACCTCTTCGTATTAGGGTGAGCACAATAGCCAGCACCTATGAACGATAAGCAAAGTTACCACTGCAAGACGCTCATGGTCAGGTTGTGCGTATAGTGCCATCCACCAGTGCCATCCACCAGTGCCATCCACCAGTGCCATCCACCAACCTCAGCATATACCGACTTTTGTGGCTGAGAATTCTGGGCAATATCTGGGATAAATATGGAAATTATGCGCAACTGGATTATATCTAACCAACTTGGGATCAATGGGCAATGACAAACTAAGCGTGTAAATCCAAATTAGCTATGTGAAGAGTCAGTCTAGACATAGGTGTCCTAAATTGGCAGTAATTAAGACAGGGGAAGAGCGTTTATATCCTAATCATCATATATACGCTCGTAAACACATTAACAATCATGCTAATCACCCTTATTATATGCTCAGTACTCCATTCCTAACCCTCTATATCTATCCCAAAACCCTAACCCTAACCCTAGTCCCATCCCCTCAACGATCGACTATAGGGACACAATGCTGTAGAGTAAGTGGAAGGTTACACAAGCTGCCAATCATTCTTTTGGTCTGTTATTAATTCCATCCCGATCATTCCCAATAGACTAAGAGATGCTGGTTATGAATTTTCCCAGCATCCAATATTAGCCTCTCATTTTGGCCAGTGGAATTCGCTTGATCATCCCGTGTCATCCCATATAATGCGTTCTTCCATCATACTCGTCATAACTTTTCTTTCTTTGGGCAAACACAAACGGGCTCGTTGGATATCTTGATTTCCTTGTCAGTCGACGCTACGACTAGTCAATATCCTCTCTCTCTCTCACTATCTCTCGTAAACTAAACCATGACTTTAGCTTTTTCCAACTCCACTCTCTCCCGTTCTCCTTTCCCTACATTTGCCAAAAAACCTCGACTAGAGAATAAACGACGAAATTCCAAGAATCTCTCCTTGATTGTCCCAAATGGACGTGGTGTAAAAGAGCTAACTAATGGTTGTACCGAAACTCCCACGAACTCTATTTCCCAGCAGATCAACCAACTTCATATCATTAATGAGGGCAGTACGGAGGAACTGAATTCTTATAACGCCGGCCCCATATGCATCCTCCCTTTCCTCTTTCTCGGCTGTGAGAAAAATGCTCGAGACAAGGAAATCTTGGTAACAAATGACATTCATTACATACTGAACGTTGCCAAAGAAGTGGACTCTCCATATGTAGAAGGAGTCGTATCGCCCACTACCCCGTCCATCGTTTCACATACGCTTCAACTGGATGGTAAATACCTTACCGACCCCACTCGTGTGTTGCGATATAAGAACCTGGCTTGGGAACACAACGAAGAGAATATTTTCAAATCATTCAAGGATGCGTTCAGATTCATTGACGAAGCTCGATCGAAAAATTTGGGGATTTTGGTTCATTGTCAGCTTGGTGTATCTCGCTCAGCAAGTCTCATTATCGCGTACGTTATGCGTGCGTTACGAATGAACGTCAATGAGGCGTACGAGTATGTGAAAGCCCGTAGCATGTCCATATCACCTAACATGAGTTTGATCTGCCAGCTGGTAGAGTTAGAGGAATCTCTTGAATTGACTGAGTCAAGTTTGAGTATGCCCGATAACCGGGATACAGACATCTCGTTGACAACTACACAGTCGTCGCTATAGCCACCATCTGAGCTACCTTACAGACTGCATAGCCAACCATATGTGAATAGTAGAGAATCACTACACCCACCCTTACATACAGTGAGGGCTACATTATATATGCCAATCTTCTGATCCGCCCCAATTTCTCCATTCTTTGTAATATAGAAAAATCCATGATATTTCATTCAAACTGAATAAATTTGCCTAAATTCCCCTAAATTCGCCTAAATTCGTCGATTCCTTTATTTGTTCAATTCAATGGTCAAAGATTCAGGTGGGAAATATTTACTTTCGGGCCGCTTTGGCAGCGGGTCCTTTCTTCGCACTGCCTTTCTTCGCATTGGAGGCACCTTGGGCTTCTACCACTGCCGATGTAAAGATCAAAAGACCAACCAGGGTGCTTAGGACGACGTTGAAGCGCATGGTGAATGTGTGGGTAAAGGCCAAGATGGAAATGAAATGAGCTGAAGATCGTTGACGAGCCATATCTGGTATTTAACCATTTCTCACTCATCATCCATTTGATTAAGGCATCATTCAAGGGGATGCATTCCAAAAGATAGGAGAGCCACTAAACAATTGGGTTCATTGATTTCATGTACGTATGACATCTTCCATTCAGAATTGTTTGATGAAACTTGGCATTCACTAGCAACAAAATTCGTCCCACTTCAATCCAGTGGTGGTTTCTGGTTTAACTGAGTCTTGGCACTAACCAAGTTTCTTGGCTTTACTGGAGCAATTGATGTGGGACAGTGAAGTGAAGTATAAATGAGCATTCCCTTATGCATCATGCTATTATCAAATCAATTATTTCCATGCGTTTCACTTCCCTGATTAATGTATTGTTCACCCTTACCTGGGTTCTGGCTCTGGCTTTGGCTCAAACCACCACTGCACCAGCTGCAACCCCTGCACCAGCTACCACCTCGAAGCAAAATGCATGGGACAAAATTACTTCAGGTGCTGCCGCGGTTCCATCCATAATTGGCCATGAAATAGATAAACTCTTCGGTAACGCAGCAGTCAATATCTGTCCCAACGTCATGGTGAGTTTCATTGCATTGTTTGGTGGAGTCTTTGTAAACCGAGGATAGACCACCACCGGCGAAGGGTAACTGGTAGAGATTACCTGGTACCTGGTAAAGGCCATTGGTAAAAATCCACGATTTTCAATTCATGCTATCGCCAATCCAATCGCAAATCCAATCCCAATCTTAACCCTAGCAAACTTTTGCGGATCGTAAAATAAATGACCTATTTCTAATCAGTTTAAAAGAACCACTTAAGTCATCAGTCCAGCCAGACTAAATTTAGATGGCGAAATTCAGCCCAAGGCTTAGATGGAGTTTCTTGGCAATCATGTCACTATAAATGGTACGAATCTTCATTCAACAAACGTATACTTCTTTTCAACATCATGCAACTTTCTAAGCTCACCTTGATCGCCGCCCTACTGACCAGCACTATGGGTCAATCCGCAACCACTAGTATTTCTAGTAGCGCTAGTGCTAGTACACCAGTCAGCCCTGCGACCACAACCAGTGAGCAAGGAGTTTTCCCGAGTATTTGGAACAAAGTAACCTCCGGTATTGCTGCCGCACCATCCAACATTCGAAATGCCACTTCAGATGTATTTGGGAATTCTGGAGAAAGCGTCAACTACTCACTTACCGGACTGATCTTGACCAGTGGTGTATTACTTTACCAGCAGATGTAGACGTCTCTGCTTACCAACCCAACCCCAACTCCAATCCCAACCGTTCAATCCTCCACCTCGTATATGCCATCAAGAACTTGTGCATTTCATTTCCAATAAAGATCTCAGTAAATTGCTTGACTGATATTCAAGATGGGTTTAGGTTATAATTCGGTTGAGATGGGATTTTTTCGAGTTCAAGCGAGTCTATACTTATATGCAATGCTCACCATGATACGCTTTTTCATATTCTTCAAAATCTTGTCCTACAAGCAGCAACGGCGGAAAGAAGGGTACCAAGTCTCATAGTGAAGGGAGTATAGCTATTAAAGTGATTGTTAAAGAGGGAGCCAACCGAGTAATTTATGAGAATGAGAACAAGAAAAGCAAGAAAGAACCTGGATGAAGTAGATCAGATAATATTGATACATCTGTGCAAGGTTAGCTCTTCTGCACTAATTCCATTGACCGTTGAGTAATTCCAGGAAGGGTGCCAATGAGGTCAAGTAATGTACATGTGTTCAGTCCATATATCAACAAACCAGGTACAACAACATATTTGTGTCGCATAACGTTGTCTAACCAGAGAATGTTACAACCCGAACATAAGTTTAATATCCAAGGTCACCCAAACGTTTGTAATATACTTGGACCGACATCTGTGCGTACCAAGCTTCATGTTAGTCAGCTAGATAGTAGATAACAAGTAGGATGCCATTTATTCATGCATACTTCCGAAAGACAGCAGTAGAAATGGGGTGTCTGGTTTTCAAGTAAAATTCTACCTAATTCAATATCCTTCAGATATCGCTTTATTTGCAGTGGTCATTCTGATAGGGGAAAGTACCACGGCATCCATTTTCACACGTTCCGAAATCTTGAGCTACTTCCTCACGATAGCCATTGCACTGATAGAGATTGTTAGGAGAGCATGAACTACCAACCAATTGGAAACCACAGAAGGTTCCCTTGCCAGTACTAGAGAGACAGTAGCAGGCAGCATCCGCTCCAGTAATGTATAAAGCAGCAACGGCGGAAAGAAGGATGGTAATTTTCATTATGGAAGAGGTGGTGATGTATTGTTAAAGAGGGAGCTAGCTGAGCAATTTATAGTCACCGGAAGGTAAACCTCCAATCCAAGAAAAACGTACGAACAAGATGGAAATCTAGGCGATTAGGGTACCCAGTTAGTAGCCACACATTTGTACGAGATTAGTCCACCGTTACTAGTTACGCTCACTATAGAGAAACCCCAACCAAGTACCACAACAATCCTAGCATGGTATTATTAAATCGCAGTTACCATTCACAAAGGATGAATCTGAACACAACGGGAGTAATCATCATGGTAACCAAATGAGTTTATCCATATTCTAACTACCTAATGATTTTTGTAGGTCTATCGGACTATGGTGGAACAGAGTAGAATGTACTTGGGTATCTCTGTCTAGTATTAACAAAAGGTATTTGTTTCTTTCTTTACTACAATAAGAAATCTAGTAAAAGTATCCCAACTTCTTATTGTCATTACATGCCACTTTCAACAGGTTATGAGCCCTGCCGTTATCCTCAAAAGAATGTCAAGTTGTGGCTACTAGTACAATTGCCGGTGTTAAAAGAAAGCTAAAAAAGACTATTTCCTGTGAACATATACCATAACATGACATTTGAAGTAAGAGAACATTGGGACAATGTCTCACATCATGAAGTAATACCAAAGAAATCTCTTAAAGCCATACCAAGGTTAAAAAAGAGAGAAGGACAGGCAACTGCTATAGTTGGTTTGAATTTAACTTGGGAGCAATCTTTGCATATTCACCTAGTAAATCCCAGAGTATATTATAGAATATCTATGTGGCTAAAACCCACATGATAGGCTGCATTGTGTCAAGATGTAACAAAGCAACATGTAGAATGTGTTAAGGAAGGTTTCTGAGGCATGTGCACAAAGCTTGGGGTCAATTGGACATGTTTGAGAAAGTCAAGTATTTTGAGTACTTCTAAGTTAATGAAAATATTCTATGTATAACCTAGGTATGAGTTTTTGGTGAGAGGAAATTGATAAGTAAATATAATCAGGGTGACATCAAGTGTGAATAACCAAGTGCTAAATTATGCGAATTTCAACACTCCCACTCAGCTAAATATTCATATGCACTAATCCTTAGTGATTTCTTAAATATTCAAATTTCTCTCTAGCTAATGGTTTGGTTAAAATGTCTCCAACCATTTGCTCAGTTAGGCAATAACTTAAGTCTACTAACTTATTCTCTATAGCTTCTCTAATAAAATAATGCTTAATATCTATATGCTTACTTCTGTTGAGATTAAGTTAATTTAGCACCCAAGTATTCATATAATTGGGTATATAGCTTATATTGTATACTTATGGAATATTTGGAGAAGTTGTAATGCATAGGATCATTTTGGATTAATTACAAGATCATCAGATACTTGATTTATGAGAAGTCTGTAACATATCTAAATGAGCTAAAACTTCCATTCTCCTTCTTCTCCTGTAATAATGTCCTAAAGCTCTCTTTCTAAAACCATCATTTTCAACTTTACCTTGCAGATCTGATAATTGGTACCATCAGGCTTTTCAGTAGGAAGAAAATTCCAGTATTAGCAGTAGCAAATACTCCAGAGAATCTAAGTTTGAGATACATAACCTGTTGTAAGATTCCAGGAGCTAGTGAAAGTGACTTGGAGAATCAAGAATGTGCAGTTTTTACTTGTGTATTGTTTGAATGTTAAGTTGAATTTTATGCTTTTGTCTAGAAGTAAACAAAGCAACATGTAAAGTATGTCAAGCAAGGTCCTAGAAGCATGTGTGCAAGGCTTGTAGTTGTATATGCTTGAGAAAGTGCAACATTCTTGGTATTTGAAGTTAGTGAAAGTATTTCACGCAAAGCCCTAATGTGAGTTTTGGGAGAGGATATTGATAAGTAAATATAATAAGGGTAGGATCTGTAGAAATTCTCATAATTTAGCACCTAATTATTCATACTTGATTTCACCCTTATTATACTTACTTAGCAATTACCTCTTACCCAATATTTATATGGCCACGAAGAATCTGACATGTTGGCAACAGTTTGTTAAGAATTGTTGCTCCCATCAATTGAAACTGGCATTAGCCATAAGCCAGCAAATACTTAGTGTAACATACCTGGAAATATAGCTCCTTCTCATGGGCTGAAAGATTGGCTTCTACTGGGAATAGCTTTGTGAACACAATGGCTATAGAAATCTCCCCATAGTAATAAATTGGCCTAGTACTCCTCCATTAGCAAGATTTGAGGCATCATTTGTGAGTTCAAAGGGCTCTCTGAAGTCTGGTTGCTTAGGCTCAGGCATTGAGGTCAGTTTCTCCTTGAGATTTTTAAGTGCTATCTCATAGCTTATGGCCCATTGTTGTGGCAATTCTTTCTTATGCAGGTCAGATAAATTGGCAATAATATTTGCAAGAGATATTACAGATCTTTTGTATTATACAGCTTGTTCTAGGATTGATCTGAGCTCCCAGATAGTCTGAGGCCATTTCCACTGCTCTGTAGTTTGGTGCTCTTTAGGATCTACCTCAGGCCAGCAGTCACATTATGGCCCTTATTTTCACAGAGTTCTTCATAAACTAGGATTATGAGAGTGCAGCATAGAATTGGTTGCTTCTCAATAGCCCCAATGCAGTTCCCAGGTGCTTGAAATAATCCACCTTGACTTTGTTATAAACCAGGATATTGCCCAGGTTGATAAGGGCTCAGTGATTCAGTAGCTCATTCAAAATGATATCCATCATTGTCTGGAACATTGCTGGAAGATCAGTAATTCCAAAGCTCACTAAATATTCAAGTTTCCATATCTGGCTCAGCTTATTATCTTGAGAATGCCCTCTGGCTTAATCCTGCCACGGTGTATGCTGATAGAGAGCTAACTTTATGCAGTATCTGGTTCCTTGTGGCTGGTCTAGAATCTCTTCATATGTAGGCATAGTGTACTCATTCTTCACAACCATAGATTTCAGGGGGCAGTAGTTTGTGCACATCCTCAAGCAGCCATCTTTTTTTCTACACTTCTATTTGGGCTTTCAAGTGTAGCATTCAAGTGCATTACGCACTACTTCTGGTGATAAGTCTTACCCTTTTTTAGAGTTATTGCTTTGTCTCTTGGTCAAGTTAAGGGGTTTTTCTCATAAGCCAAGATTGTCCTAAGATTAAGTTAGAGAATTCATAGCCATGGAGTACTTGTTTATGATTGGCTAGTTTGGCATAATACAGTCCATTATTCTGTCAAAGTTGTATTATTTCCTGTCAGCATCAGTCTGGCTACTGGCATATGTTAGTTCAGTGGAAACTCCTGTCTGATGACAAATTCTGCTTAATGTATAGTCATCAAAGTCTCCAGAGCTTATTATTAGTCTGACTGGATACTCAGTAAATATCACATCAAAATAAGACAATGAATTTCCTCCTGCATTAAGTGCAAGAATGAAGTTATCAGCTAGGTTTAACATATTGTATTCCTAGGAGTCCTTGTGGGAGTATTCATTGGTAATAGTCAATTTCTTCTGAGGTGACAACTGAAGGGCTCCTAGAGTATCTAGCTTTACATGCTTTCTTGTGGCAAATGACCAGAGTTCAAGTATTTTACAATCTTATTTGTTACATATTTTCTGTATTGCTCCTAGCTTCATAGATATCACTTGGCATGTATTTAGGGCTGAGCTTCTGAAAGTTTGTCTTAATTCCACAGGAAACCATTCAGTCCCACATATTACACTCTCAGAGCTTGCTACAATGCTCATAGCCTGTTCATCAGTAGTTGAGTTATGTAACTTACTTGAAGCTCTACACTGAGCCATCAATCTTAAAGTACAGTACTGAATCTGTTCATGCATATATTCCATTTGGCACAAGGAATATCTTAATCCATAGACTTACTGCTGAACAGACCATTTTTACTTTAGCATCCTGAGCTTATATGATAGTGCAGTGTGCTGGTTCAGAGTTGGAAGTGCTTCCCAAGTTGCTGTGACAAATACTAGCAGTTGATTGAGATGGTAAAGCAACAGAAGTAAGGAGATAAGTACATTATGTTGAGAGTCTGGTGACTTGTCATACAAGCAGCATTTCCTAAAGAGGAAAATATGGAGTATGGTGACTGCATCTGAGCACAAAGTCTAAGACCAATCAGTTGCTTGCATAGCTGACAAACCAAAGTACCATACACAGACATACTATGCTCAGGCCCCCTAGTAGTACAGGCAGAGCATATAAGGACTGCTAGCTCAATGGTTAGAGCACTGTGCTAGAGTTAAGGAGGTCCCAGGTTCAATTACCGGCCAGACTAATAGTTCTTCCAAAATAGTCTCAACAGATTAAGAGCCCCAAGCCTACACCTAAACTATGTCCATAAATCTTATTACCAATGTTTTTCCCTCTATTGACAAGTTTGATGGGAAGAACTTTGACATCTGGAAAATCAAAATGTAAATGTTATTGCAGGAGAGATGTCTTTGGAATATTGTTATAGAAGATGAGAGAAGTCTAAAACACCAGCATAAGTCATGCAGGAGTACCAGAAGAGAGAAACCAAATACTTTAATGCTATCTGCATGAATATAAAGGACTCCTTCTTACCTCACATGTATGTAGGGAAGAAAGCACAGAAAGCATGGAGTTCCTTAGAGAAAATATTCTGGTCTAAAGCAGTGGCTAATAAAATGTTTCTTAGATGGAAATCCTACACATTCAAGCAGCTAGCAGATGAAGGAGTCATTCACCTGATCAACAGGCTTGAATCATTGGCAGAGCAGCTTAAGTGCTTTGGGGTAAGAGTTTCCAAAGAAGACAAGGTTATTAGCCTCCTGAATAGCCTGCCAGACTAACTTTGCAACCTTGTCATGACTCTGAAGTCAATATCTGAATATCTTAGACTTGTTCCGTTTTTTTGGCCTGGATAGTGCCACAGCATGCCACACAGTGCCATGGGCCAACTATTAGTGTGTCACCTGTGCAACTGTGTGAGTAGAGTGCTTACTGAGTATGAAACATAATTGAGCAGCTTACCCCTTTATTTCACATTTGTATGCAGTATGGCTGCTTTATTTCTGAGACATCACATTTTAACCAGTACAGAGTTCAGTTTTAGAAATAAATCCAATGCATCTATGCAAGAATATGCAAAGGGGCCTTGGCATCCTATTTTGTCAATTACAAGTGCTATGAGCTTGTATTTGGCAACTTCTATCACTTGGCATGCTCTGGCACTATCTGGCACAATCCAAGGGAACAAGTCTATTATATTCACTTAGCAATTTCCTCTCACCCAAAACTTAAACTTGGGTCTTACTTAGAATATTTTTCACCAACTTAGAAGTACCCAGAATACTTGACTTTTTCAAACATGTCAAAATGACCTCAAACTTTGCACACATGTTCCTGGGACCTTCCTTAACATATTCTACACATTGCTTTGTTTACTTCTTGACAATAGTATAAATGCTAACTTTACATTCAATAAATGAACAAGTGAAAACCACATATTCTTCTCATGCTCCAAATCACTTCCAATAACTCCCAGAACCACACAACAGGTTATGAGCCCCAAGCTTGCACTCTCTGGAATGTCTACCACTGCTACTACTGGAATTCTTCCTCCTGCTGAAAAGTTTTATGGTACCAACTATCAAGTCTGGAAGGTAAAAATGAAAATGATGCAGCAAGAAAGAGGTCCTTGGGATATTGTTACAGGAGAAGAAGGACAACATGAAGGAGCTCAAGAAGGTGCTTTATTGTACTTAAAGAAGGAGCAAAGTGCCTTTAACTCAATTTGTCTTAATGTTAAAGATAAATTACTTATCCAATGTGCAAGAGCCAGAACTGCCAAGAATGCCTGGAAAGCCTTAGAAGACACCTATCAAGCTAGTTCAGCTGCTAATAAGATGTACTTAAGAAGAAAATTCTTTAGCACTAAGATGCGTGCTGGAGAAGATATAAAATCCTTGATAAACAGAATCAAAACTTTAGTTGATGAAATAGAATCAATTGGGATATCTACCACAGATGAGAATATCATAGTTACACTCCTGAATAGCCTACCTGATGAGTTTCTGAGCCTGGTAATGACACTACAGTCCAGAACTGAGGATTTGACCCTAAATTACATTTATGGAAGATTGCTGGATGAGGATTTGCAAAAATCAGATACCTGCCAAAAGGGAGATGAGAATGCCTTGTTAATCAATGGAAGACCTTCCTATAAGGGTACAAAATGTTGAAAGTCTGGTGACTTGTGGTACAAGCAGCATTTCCTAAAGAGGAAATATGGAGTATGGTGAC
>JNET01029689.1:0-10136 GCA_000697455.1 Basidiobolus heterosporus B8920 | reverse complement strand
GCGGTCCTGGCCTGTCTCTTGTGGTCCATAGCTACGTGTGATTTCAGCATAACTAGGTCTGGCATCGCCAGCTGCCATCTTTTCAAAGAGTGTACCATCATACATGCTCTCCAAAGTCTCCCGGGTGACAAGGCCGTTACGAGATGCGATCAACCAGAGCAACCCAAACTTGATCTTGGCCACAACCCTAATAATGAAAATCAAATGAGTAGAAATCCCGAGGAGAATTTAGGCTTCTAGTTTACCATCCAACTGGATCAAACATGCGACGAGAGGACTCAGTCAATTGGTAACATTGGCTTAATGTGAGTGCCCCTTTCTTTTCGCTATCAAATTTTTGAAAGATTTCTTCGAATTTGCTCTTAACAAGGCGGCCTTCTTCATCATAAACGCCTGAGTCTGAGCCATACTTTCCTCTCTTAATATTGTTCACGTAGATATAAAAGAAGGGGCTAGGTAACCAGCCGTCTTGAGTTACCCAGCTGAACAGTACATGTAGTACGATGGTGCTGATAGCGGTCACAATTAAGTTCGAGCCTAATGATCTGATGGCTTTTGAAAGGTTAGTGTAAGGATGATGATTCGAAGTTAGTTCTCTAAACGAGCGAGTCATACCAAAGAAAGTGTCCCATGGTGCGATGATGCCATCTCCATCTCGATCAAAGAATTCAACGTGCTTGCGCAATGCGGACTGACTTTGATCTTTCTTGACCGCGTCAGACGAGTCGTAACCTAAATTTACAGTCTGTTTAGTTTCCCAAACTGGAACACAAACGAAACTATTCGGTACTTTACCTTGATTTTCTGAAATGTCCATGATAGCTTAATTAAAGGAGATACGTTCACGGGAAGTCTATATATAAGGATGCTTGTGGCTTAGAAAGTACAAGGAACTTGTTTGATGAATAATGTGGGACTCCGGTGCAAATATATACTTGCTCAAGAATCCAAAAAAGCCGACAACTATGACGAACGTCGCAAATGTCCTTAAATGAATTTCATGTGAAGACCGGATGAAGATTTCACTCATAGGTAGAGATATGTTCATTTGTGACTGGCCCGCTAGTGATATGCGCTAGTGATATCCAAGGAAATTCACATAAATGGATATGAGCTCATCCATTTATACCCTAACCCCATTCTACGTCATCGCCCACTGTCATTTACGCCAGTGAATGCCAGCCCCAACCCTAAGATTTGAAGAGTGACATGTGAAACTAGAAACTTTTACTTGAACCTAAAGCAACTATCAAGAAACGGTTTAGTCGAGTTTGTTATCGTTCCTGCATCATCTATATCATGTATATCACCTACATCACCTACATCACCTACATCACCTACATCGAGAATTACGTATTCTGACACTTACTATCCAGTTATTGAGTATAATCAAATGAGAAAAACTAGGGCTAGGGTTGCCCAAATCAATAAGGGCTAGGTGTCTTCTCATTCAGCCCATCAAACACATATAGTTAGTTCGGAAGAGTCACATGATAAATTCATTTATGTTATTTGTGATATAAATAATGTTGACTATAGATTAAATTGAGAAATCCTTAACTAGTAAAAGATGGAAAGTAAGTTACGCCAGCCCTAAATCATATAAAAAACAAGTGGCATTTTTTGACTTCGTTTCTTTCTTTTAAGTTATTCATTTTTCATATCACAGATATCCACTCAAGTTCACTATGAACAAACTTAGTAAACCTGTATTCAAACCAAGCAAACCAAAAGTCAAATCTTTTCTCAATTTGGGTCTACATTCCGGTGCAGCAAACGGAAATCTTGGTTTAGTCAAGTTCGCTTTAGATCATGGTCAGAGCATCAACTCCGTAGTGAACGGCGTTCTTCCTATCCATGCAGCCTGCTGTAGTGGGAACCCTGCAGTTGTTAAGTATCTTATTGACAGAGGGGCCGATGTCAACGCTAGAAGGTGAACAGCCTTGCACCCTTTGTTGAAGTTATTAATACTTATCCAAGCCTTTGATAGAGTGTCTCGTCGATATAGCGGAGAATCGGTCGACTCTAGCTCAGGGAACAATGTCACTGGGCCTGGTAGTACACCTTTGCACTATGCCTGTGCCAATGGATGTGTACGTACAGTTAGCCTTTTGCTAAACCATGGGGCGTACCCCGACATCCCAGATAAATATGGAAGTACTCCATTATCTATCGCTATGGCCAGAAATCACCACGATATCGTTCAGTTACTACAAAATTACTCTACCTCCAATGATTGTCATGATCGTAGTGACTCGTATGTTTCGCCGCCACACTCACCAATAGATCGAGGCTCTGTTTCAAAGCCTATCATTCCTGAATACCCTGGGAGAAGAAGGCAACGCCGAGGAAGCATGCAAGATCTGCTGGACAGCGTCAGCCAGACATTTGGACGAAATAAGGCTTTAAGGTTGAGAAGTGACTCTGACCCTGTAAAGTTATCCACAGTTCAAGAGAAAGGAGAAAGTATTGGTGGTAACACTCCAACTAGACGAAGAAACTCTTCAACCGTTCCAGTCGCCCACGCTTAGCCTAACAGCCAACGCCCAATAGTCTTTCTTTCGTGTAATATTTTGCCTTTTTTGACCCTTGTTGTATACATTTGTTCGATACTCTTGATTAGGGGTTAAGTCCTGACACCCAATCCAACTTATTTGTTTCTATGTAGATAGTCCCTAACCCTAAAGCCTTACAAACCTACTCTTCAATTTTTCATGTGAATAAAAAAGGTATGCTTGCTAAGCTGAGTGGCATCTCAATTGCACATAGACAATTAGATACATAATGTCTTTGGCAAAGATGGTGCTGGTAATGAAGATAACGGTAATGGTGACAACGACGCTGGTACCTACAATTTTGGCAATGGTGGAGCTGGTAACAGTAGTGGAGGAAGCAGCGATGGCGGAAACGGGGGAAATGGCGCTGGTAGCGGAAGCACTAAAGCCAGTAATGGTAGTGGAGACAACGGTGCAGTTGCTTATGACTCTGAAAAATTAGGGTTAGGGTAATGGAAACCGAGGTAGCGGACATGGTAATAATGACGCTGATAGCGGAAGTGGTGCAAATGGCGTTGGCAATGGTGGAAATAGTAACGGTAATGGAGGTGCTAAATGTGAATAATGCTACAATATTGTGTTGAATATTATGCTGATGCTTATTATGCCCTATAATACAGTAAATAGCTCATCATTGGAGTGGAAACTATTGATCTTGTAGTTTAGTTGGATTCATGATTTGCACTTTTTTTATCTATTTCAACCCAGGTGTTCTCCTGATAGTAGAAAGCTATGCTCCCTAAGGGGATGGCCATTCTGTATGAAGATCTCAATGGCGAATGCGCTATCTGTGTAGCATTCCTTTTAAAGCCGCCGTTATCACTGCTGAGTAATTAGATCCAGCCGGATTACACCAAGACTCGATATTACACCACGCACTCCAAAATAATCATCATAATAGTTGTTCCGTTGAACATTGAGCATATTCTTTATATTTGAAGTTCATTCAGTACTTTGCTAGCTTATTTCAATATTTCCTGAATCATGAATTTTTTTTTGTTAACTTCCTCGACATTTGACGAGTACTAAGCATCGGGTACGCTATTGAGAATGAAAGTGAAAGCAGTACGATCATCTTGAGTAAGGGACATATTGGTGGGAAAGCCTTCGGTTTGGGTTGCCTTGACCTCTGTGGTCGAGGGATCCCATTGGAAATATACAGAACCATTGGCTACAGTAGCACCTGGCCAAGCAACCTCTTGAACATAGATTGCGGTGGTGATGGCAAGGTTAGAAGATGAGGTCCCAACTTGAGCATAGTTCACATCGTTCGAGGTTGTTTTAACATCCCCAACATCAGCTGCCTTGATCTCAAGGGTATAGGCACCGTCCTGCTTGCCAGTTGCATCCTTCAAGCGGACATCAATGGCAAAGGTGGTATCATTAGCCAACACCTGAAACTTGGAAAGCCCGCCGATATCGGCGCCACTGTTCGGATACTCTCCTGCAGTGTAATCAATATGTTTTCCACCGCCATTGCTGTGCTGCCAAGCATTGACCTACAGAAGGAGAAAAATTTAGAACACCCGGACTATAATTGTCCAACTCCCTTATTATTACCTTTGCACCTGAGCCAACCTTCAAGGAGAGATATTTGTCATTCCATTGATCTCCATCATAGAAAGTACGACTGTCGCCAATCTTATAGGTATCCGGAGTTCCACCAAAGTTCGTTTGGTAGTAGAAAGCAGCAGTTCCTGAGGCTATAGACATTCTGTTAGTGTGTATGAATACCACAATGCGGAATGCACCATATATATAGTGAGCTTTACACGCATATCTCTGGTGGCTTATTATCGTACTATTCCCCAGAGTTTGCAGCAATACTAGTAAGCAACAGGTGCTGTAAGAGCTTTCATTTGGGTGGCGTTTCTATGAAGCAAGGAAGTCAATGTAGGCCAAGCTAATGTACGAATTTTCATAGTACTAACGCCAATACGTGGAACCCTAAAAAATGATATCCGGATGGGTAATCCACATAATAACTTGCTTGATAACCTAATTGTTCGAGTATTTTACAAATAATAGTTGGTCTGTTGTTACAAACCAGCCATAAACGTGCATAACGTATTACCTATAATTACTTGTTCATCCTCACGTTTGGATGTTTTTTCCCCTTACCTTGTGTAATAAAGGCTAAGCCTCAGTATTCAGCGCTCATTTCTTCCTCAAAATCACTTGAATTGCCGAGTTTGCATGCATTTCCCTATCCTTCCTGTCACTACTCTTTTGTCTGTACACTACATTGTTATTTTTCTTTGTGCTGCTTGTAGTTCGGTGTGCATAGCCTTGAAACATTTCCCAAGCAAGGATTAGGATAAAAATATGTAACCTGGCACAATCTTCATCTGAGCAATCAAATACCATGATTATATAGGAGCCATTAAAAGGTGGTCTCTTATAAGTGACTCTTCACATATCTAGCCCAAAGTGACATCTACATATCACTGATATGCTGCCCGAATTAACATGGCTCAAAGCTGTTGCTTACAGAATGATGAGTAATCCTCTATGTAACTGGAAAAGCTGAAATTGTCCTACTGAAGTTCAGTGGCTATTGTCAAGGTTGGAAGTGGATATATGATGCATAAAGCACCCAAAAAGATATAGATATGATGCATGTATTAAACATTGCAACAAAATGACTGCAATCTGAAGAAAATATTTAGATTATAATTGATTCTTTAGTCTGTAAATATATCCACTACTACTATAAGCACAGACATTGCTGGAGCAAAGTAGGTGCTAGAGTACACAAAGTAAAGAGTAGGTGGTAAGAAGATGATACCTGGGGATTATGTGCTTTTTGAGGCTGATGCTGATTTCACAACTCTTCTCATATAGGTGTTCATATAAATTGAATACAAATCCTTCTTACTAGATGAATTCACATGCTTAATATGCAGAGCATTTATGTTTATGTAGAAAAATACATTTTGGAGTAGTTCTTAGAGTTACAGGGGTGACAATCACCAGCTACTTGCATAGCCTTTTAACTGTAGTATAAAAGATAAAATCACTCATGGTCATTAAGTGAACTGAATTGACAAGATCTTAGTGGCTGAGTAAAGATTTAGCAGGGATGGAGCCATGAGAAATGGGGGAGGAAGCTTATCTATTAGTGCAGCCATATTGTGAAACCATAGACTAATGCTAAGTAAGAACTGGGTCTTCATCTTCACTATGAAAATGAATTTCATCAGATCTAGATCAGTTTGACATGGTGCTACCAAGAAGTTGCAAGTACACAGGCTAATTGTCGATTACAAGATTTTCAGATGGTTTTCATAGGGTATCTGTCCATCAACCTCAACTTTACTATCTCCCTTAGCATTATGCCAACCAGTGACAGTTTATGTACCAGCATTTGCACACTTTGCCTTCAAGTATGTTAGTTAATTTAGTACCCCTCTATTCTGCCTTTCTCTGGCCAATGACTCCACTATTTACAAGTGTTAAAGATTACTAAGTACTTGCTTTTACCTAATTCAACAGACAGAAATTAACTACTTTTACATAATTCTCTTCCACCCACACATTAACAAAAATACTTAGCATACTGCAATTTATAGTACAATCAATTTGCTAGTATATGATATCTGGTGCTAGTGGAAATCTGTGAGAGTTACTATACCTGTGCAAAGATTTGCTGTGTATATGGCCAATATATAGCTCTTGATATTAAATCTTATTCACTTACTATATTGCTTACTATGGCATGAGTATCCCATACCACAAGCAAGGCTAAGCAGTTGTTTGTTCTCCTAACCTCTTCCTGCAAGAAACCATTGAATACTTCCTAATAAAAGCACATAACCAGGTTAGAATGGAGCAATCAACATAGTAATATGCACTTAGAATTACTGATTGTTTATGCACTTGCTGTAGTTAGGTGGGGGGTTCCAGCTTCCAAAGACAGCACATGGATGCTACATTATGATACTCTTGCTGCTTTTATCTTCTACCATATCCTATGGGTCATTCTCAAGTGACTTTGGTAGTACTTTTGTTGCCATTTAGTCTTATAAAGCAGCTGATACTGAATATATGGTATAATACAGACACCAGCAAAATAATAAATCATCATCACAATTGTACCTATACAAAATATAGAAACAGAGATAACAGCTTTGCAAGGCAGTCATTAGGCAGAGATAAATATAGTAGCTCATTGAGCCTATTAGGGTAACAGAAAATATTAAACTTACAAGATTCCTGTTGTTAATATTGCTTAAGTAATTTTCAAGTTGGTATATTAATATCAAAAGGTTTTCAGGTTATTACTACTCCAGGATATCAAATATACCAATGCCAAAATAGGTAATCAATAAACATCATGGTATAGCTTTCTCTAACTCCGATTGAAATTTGCTGAAGCTCAACTAGAATCATGGGCTCCTCCTTGCCTTTTGACTTTGTTATGCAATTTTTAGTTCCACCTTGGCTTTTATAGGTATGCTGAATATGGTCATGGGCCTTTTGCTCCACACAGAATGCAAGATAACCTCACACTAGCTTATAAAATGGAAGGTTACTCATTAGAAGTGCTTTTTGCCCTTTGATTTACAACACCTAAGAGATAGATTAAGCCATAGTAATATTGAGATATATGCTTTTTGAAGCTTCTGATCTTGCCATGGCTCTGTTGAATTGGAGTTATGATAATGAGTGATCATATTGCATGAATCTTTCTTGCATACTTACTGCACCATTCTTATATGTTAAGTCACTGGAACTACTGCAGTAAGCAAATTGAAGATATTGTGTTGCATATAATGGTTGTCATAATGCCTGATATCAAGCTACAATGCCTGGACTGAAGTTGTACTTCAATTCTCAATACTGATGGATTCTTATGCAATTGACTGTGATGATAGCCCATATCAGTAAGCTTATAGTTTACAAATGCTACCAGGTGATAACATAGATTGTAAGCTAACACTTATTATGATTGGCCCTGAAGTAAAGTCTTCCTGCATTATATCACCATTGTGAGCTACAAAAGGGGTTGGTGATATTGAGTAATGGAATGTATGCCTAGATATAGCATCCAAAGCCCAGTTTTGGCATGTATAGAACCTTTGAGTAAGTTAATCATTTACAAGCTGTGGTTTTGCTGAAGCTATGTAACTTAGAGTTAGAGTATGAGGATTTTGGTATTTAGTAATATTTAAGGCACTAGGGCTATGATGATGGCAGCTTGTGCACCTGTAAAGTAGCAAGATCAGCTCTCAATCTGACCAAACATTTTAATATATATCTTACTCTTATTTCTTTCTTCAAGTATATCCAATAGATGCTATACTTTAGTCTTTGTCATGCTACAAAGAAAGTGTCACAACCATATTTTTGCTGGTGTCAAAGGGCTCATAATGGGTGCCAAGAGTTTTGGCCTTACAGTGTGATTAGTAGCAATGCTTCATATGTGACCATGGTATGATTGAGCAGATCTAAAGATTGGAGACAAAGCCAGGTCTATATTAGAGCTTATATAGAATCTTATCTTCTTTAATCAAGGAAGTTGGATCTGTTAGCTTGCTTATAGTCATGAAACAATATCCACATAGGTACAGATTTTATCTAGCCTCAGTGATGCTGGCAGATCAGGCCAATGATGGATACTTGTTCAAGTTAAATATAAATGGATATGATTCAAGCTTGTTCATTTCCCTAGACAAAAGTGGCATGCTACCAAGTTGTGTGCCCTCAAGTAAAGATGTCTCTGCTTATATCTTTAGGCCAATGATATTTGATTATACCTCATCAAGCTTTGAAAGGAACTTGTTTTACTATGCTTAGCTTAAATAAAGGAAAGGCTGGTTGAGACAAGATGCCTTTAGAGCATGAGTAGGACTTATTCTCTGAGTTAAGAGATGTACAGAAAGGAGCCTCAATGATCATGTACTCTGGAAATCAGGTACATACTTATACAACTTGGAGCTTGAGATAATTTCAAAGGATAATAAATTAGAAAATAGTCATCCATTATAGCTAAAACCTGCCTTGTCAGATGCCCACCACTAGTCTAGTGCTGTTTGTAGCTTAAGTAGTATCATTGACTGAATCAGCTACTATAGCTAATCAAGGTTAATCAATTTCTTGGCAATCAAAGATTGGTAAAAGCACTTCATCAAGTGAGCTCTAATTTCTGTGATGTTTAAATGGCCCTATAGTAGATCAGTTCTTGTAAAGCAGCTTTCATTGGATGGCTATGAATCTGCATTACACATATTCAAAGATGGCATTCCATATTCCATTACTTATTGTGTGAGCTTTGTTAAACTTTGAATGTGACTGACTTGATTACAAGTAGATGATATAATTTTGTCCAGTAATGATAAAAAAAGAATAGAAGTTGCCTGAGAAAACATTGAGTGCAATAAGAGTAAGTTCTGACAAGACAATTAGGCACTGTGATCTTTATGATATCTTGTAAGATTTCACTTTTACTTGTTTGCTAAATTTTCTATTTTCTTCTTCATATATTACATTAGCATTGAAATATAAAACTGAGTTTTTGAAAGTATAATGGTTTTGAGCATGCCTTTGCTTTGGGGAGGTTAATTTACTCACTTTTGGCTTAAAAAATTAAGCCAGATGCATGCCAAGATTGTGACTTTTGCCAAAGCTGTAATCATAATTTTGTTGTGGGAGTGATTATAGTGCAAATTCATCCAAAGAGCATGAGTCCATTCAACTGTAACATATGCACATTATGATTACACATTGATAGAAAAAACCCTAAAAGAGTTTGATTGGCAGCTGATTATTTGTACTATATCTTACTGCTATGATATTCTCATCTGAGTTTCCTCACACCTGTAAATCCCTCTTGGGCTTTACTTAGGGTATTGTTAATAGCTTTGAAGTATTCAGAATATTTAACTTTCCTAAGTTGGGCCAAAAAACCCCATGCTACACACATATGCCTCTTGAGCCTTTGCCACTGCATTCACATGCTTTGTTACTTACTCACTGACAGAAGTATAGAAGTAACTCTACATTATGTAGCTCTACATGTAAGAACTAGATATTCTTCTGGCTTTTCAAATCACCACCAATAGCTCTTAGCATCTTGCTATAGGCCCCAAGCCATGAGTTGGCACTCTCTGGAATACCTACTGTTGATACTACTGAAATCTTTTCTCCTGATGAGCATTTTGTTAGTATTAGTTATCTGTTCTGCTGTGTGACAATAAAAATGATGCTGCAAGAAAGAGGTCTTTATGATATTAATACATGAAAAGAAGGATAAGAGTTTATGAGAGAGAAAGTCACCTACAGTTAAAAGGGTTAGGGGAGAGAAAGTCACCAATCAGGTGAAGTTGTTATTTCAATAAATTAAAATAAAGCAGCCATATGCTGTGAGTGTAGCTTTTAAAATTCAAGTATGCAGATCATTAGACTTGTTCCAATTATAGTGCCAGGGCTTAGGGTTAGGGGGTGACAATCACCAACAGGTGAAATCTTTATTTCAATAAATTAAAACAAAGAAGCTATTTGTGGCTAGTGCAGCTTTTTAACAATAGTATACAGACTGGAATCATTCTTAGCAAGTAAATGAGCTAAACTGTCAAGCCC
>JNET01029686.1:0-13751 GCA_000697455.1 Basidiobolus heterosporus B8920 | reverse complement strand
CTTTGGTTATGAAAACCGCTATGAGGCAAATAAGCCAGGAACTTCTCCACTTGGGTTTCTTCGGTCGACGCTTCGTCGGACTCCGAGTGCTGGTTTTTTGGGTAGTCTGGGTAGAAGTCCAACTCCAGACTGTCAAAGGTTCGCAAATCAATAGTGGTTTTTCGGTATTTGGCTAGAAATACAACGAAGAACAATATGACAGACAGCAGAACAATGAGTCGCTTGTGGAAACGAAGCATTTTTGAGGAGGTTTCTTCCTACGAAGGACAAGAGCACTGTAGAGAATATCAAGAAAACGGATGCAAGAAGTACCATCTATTTTCATACTAATATGGTGATGGGCCATAAACTTGAGCTTAAACCAATCGATTCTTTTCAGTAAAAGTCGGCATTAATTGGATTTTATGACGCTTTGTGATATATTAGATTTCCTTATTCATCATCACCTAGGAATCACCATCAGCTATTTGCCAAATATGATTTTAGTTTTATCAACATTTGATAACAACCTGCGCCCACATGGATTCAAAGCTTTGCTCACTGTCAGTAGAATTTCTGTGTACTGCAGATGCTAACCTTAGGATCGATCTAAGCTAGAAAAGCATGCTACATGGTACAATTCGTTCCATCCCAAAATCTTGTGTGACCTAGTATTACTTCATTTATTGGAGGATAGATAACTCTGCATATACAATTCAAAGAGGGAAGGAAAAGCCGGCTTTTCTACTAGGATTCATGGATCAGGAGTGAGTAGCGAACCGTTGGAGGTATCGCCTGAACGAGACAGGGGAATATTTTATCCCCTGGCAAGGCAGTGTCCACGCAGACTACGAGTGTGTATGAGTGCTGTAACAAGTCTGAATGTGCAGTTTGCGGTCCAAGTCAACGAACGTGTCTCTTGTTACGAGTGTGACGGCGTTGGTGGGTACGTGTATGCTGTCTAAGGTTGTCTTGTCTTGAGAATGGTTTTCCGCACCCAGGATATGAGCAAGAGAAAGGTCGCTCCATGGTATGTACACGAAGGTGACGTTTAAGGTGCTCCAGTCGTTTGAATCGCATCTCGCAGCCAGCTACTGTGCACATATGAGATTTCACCGTCAGTAAGATTTTCTTGCTTGGATCGTCATCTAATTTGAGAGTGTTCGAGAGTTTAACAGAAACCCCGCTAGGGCATGCTAAGTTCTTGAGTACTGGAGATTTTGTAACAGAGTTGCAAGTAGAAGTCCCACTAGCCGGAGTGGATGCTAATATGATATGCCTTGTTTCACACTTGGCCTTTTTACATTTTGGAGTATATTCAGGCGGAGAGATTTCATCATCTTCGGAATTGAGAAGCATCCCAATGGTTATCTTAGAAGGTGGTGATGCTGTCTTAATGGCAGTGCCTTTCGCTAAGCATATCTCGTCTGAGTATGGTGCGCCAGCAGATGAAGCCACAAAGCTGAGACGACAGTCTAGAGTGGCTGAGGGAATGCAAGTGCTATTAAATATCGGACATAGTCGAGTTTCCCCAGACTTTGAATGAATCGAGAGTGGAGTTCTCCAATACGATGGTAGTAGCTGGGAATTAAATGAATTTCCCAGGCCAATATCTGAATGCATCTGGTCTAACTTCGATGGAAACCCGGGAAAATCCAGTAGATTTCTAGACAGTATCGGCATTAGTTTTGTGCCAGGGCCTTCACCGGTTAATTCTGTTTGCTGGCTAAATAGCAAAGGACCATTCCACGACATCTTCTACACTGAATAAGCGAGTACGTGTAAAAATTGACAGAAGGCATTTGAGAAGATCCGGTCTTTTTAAACCGAATTCTTTATTCAACTAAGGTGGATAATCTAATGATAATCGTACGATCAAACCGACACTCTACTGATCTCGATAATACACTGACGTTCCAGTGGATAGCTTAAAGAGAGGAAGATCCGAAACCATGGGAGCATTCAGCGTTGATTCGTACGCTTACTGTGGCGTCCACATCGCGTTGTGACTGAGATGTTTAAGGGGCTCAAGTCGAGAATCTGCTGCATGAATCATTAGTATTCAATCATTTCTGTTCCATGTCGCAACAATCACAGCACAACAATCACCCTTCCACCCCTCCACGCCTCCACCTCTTCTCACAACGTTGCAAAGGGCAGATCAGTTACCACTATACCCAAACCGATTAGAAGAATCATCCTTCAACAGTCATACATGTCTCACTTGCCTTGCAGTGATTACCAACCTACGATATAGAGGCCCATTTGATCAGCAACTATTATACACCCACAATCTATCTATTTTCATGAAATCCTTGCACTCTGCATAAATGATCTTCACTATTGGCAGCATTGACTCCCATGTTTAAATAAATATTAATCACTTTCCATGTTTAAATAAATATTAATCAGTTTCTGGTACCATCACAGCATATCACAATTTATCAGGCATAACTACACAACTACACTACACCACTACACACCATCATACCATCACACTACCGCACTACACAACACAGTGGGTTGAATCTATTTCAGTCATCAGAAATTGGATAATCCACCAGCATACAAATAACCAAACTATCCTGTAGCTTGATTTCAGATCAGGATTCAATCAGTTTTCTAGCATTCATATTTAGTTATTACTGAATCACCTTTTGGGTCACCTGACCTTGACGGAATGTAACATCAGTTATGATATATTTATCTTGTTTTGTCAATTGTATTGTATTTTACCAAGTACACCTCGTCAACAGAGCATGGTAAAGAAATGTACTCCTCTTTTCTTACATAGACTGCAAATAGAACTAGAGCTAACTGTTGGTTTATAGTTTATTGTGATTTCTGTGATCGTCAATTTCCCGATAATCTGGAATCCAGAAAAAAACATTTAGAAAGTACTGGACATCAAGCACAAGTGAAATTACACTATGATTCGTTTCGAGGTAATCTTCTCTTTTTAAACGTTATGGTAGTAGAGGGCTAATTCATGGAGGAATTCGTTAGATCCGGTCACTTTAATCCAAGAGCAACTTGGTGCCCCGCCCTGTCGTAAATTTCTGAGTATTGGGAGGTGTGAATACGGCTTAAGTTGTAAATACTCCCATTTCCCGTTTGGAGTACCGAAAGATCTATATTCTCGTAGGTAGATACCAAAGAATGACTCGAGCTCTCTTTTAACGAACTCTTCGCTATCACTAGACCCCGACCTAGCTGCCTTGCTTAATCGTACAGAGAAAAAGGGACACATGAACTCAGCAAAGTATACGGTACCCAAGGATTTACCGAAGAACCTGCCTCCTTCGCTTAGGCCCCCGCCATTACACGGTTACCAATACAACAATGTGGAAGAGTGGGGGTGAACTAGAGAAAATTGAAAACGTAGTAGTGTCAAGGATACGCTTGCCATATGGCCAGTTGGAGTATGCAATGATGCTAATGCGAAACAACGTTAGGAGGCGAGCCCTGAGCCAACATTAAATTAAACCAGCTAACACTGAACCCACACTGAAAGCAATTTTCTTCTCAATGAATACATGTTTGTACCATGCACATTTGATTCTCATAGGCTACGAGTCAGTTACATTCACTCTAATAAAGATAGAAAAGGTCATCCGTTTATTAATCCATTTTGATATATAATATTATTCAAATGACTTGCATTGATTTATATATTATCTTGTTCAAATTCTGTTACACTCAATTTGAGACCCAATTCAACCCACAGTACACGATTTGATTAGCTTTGCCCCACATTTCCATTCTTCAGTTTAAGCTATTCTCTAACGTTCGTTTTGTTTCGTTTCTTGATTTCTCTGGATATACTTAATACCAGGCCCTCGGTAACTCTTTACTCTTATATTAGCAGTTCCCTTTGCGTACACATAGGCATCTCTAGCGACTTTGACCCAATGAAAAGTCGATCCTTGTCGGTGAACTGTATGTGCATTTTGCTGGTCATATGCTCACAAAGCGTTGTATCGTCAACCCCTGCCTTTGTGTACGACAATAGTCGAGGGAATAAAATACTTTACAAGCGTGACGAAGAAACAGATAAAGCCCCTCCGAATGCTAATGCCACTGAGACCAACAATCTAAAGAAATTCTTTGATGAAGAAGTCAAAGGACATAGTCTTACCATCGGTTCCCTTACAATATCCCCACTTTATCTTGCTGCATTTGTATGCGGTGTGGTGGTACTTGCCTTGCTCTGTACAGTGATATGTTGTATCAGATCTCGAAGAGCCAAGAGGAGAAAAATGGAGAAGGAGGTGAATAGTAGTAGTTACATGTTTGAGGATATTCCTTCTACACGGCCCAGCCCTTCCAACAAAGGAAGGCCGCTCGAGGCTCCACGTAGTGAGGTTGGTGAGCTGTTGGACGGTGAGGAAGGGTACTCTCTTAGCCCACAAAGAAACAACAGCTCGACCATGAACTTGTTAAATAGTTCTACTGATTCCGACTTCTCAGAAACAAGTAGCCACTACTCAGGAGCCCGTGGGAAGCAGTCAAAGGAAGCAGCCTGGAGGCTGGGTGACCTGAAGCTTGGTAGTCCTTATCAATCGCCGTCACGTCGATACCTGAGGGATTCTTATCGAGTTTGGTAAACCATACACTTCATACCTTCTTGGTTCACTATCATCTCAATCCAATGTATCTTTATTTATTCAATGCCATCGTTCGTCAACCAGCCATTCATCTAACTGTACCATAAATACCCTTAAACATGCTTCCCTTGGCCAAGCAATCCCGTCTAAAATAGCATCCCTGGTTGACAACACTTGAACCTAACCTCAATACCCTTCTCATCACCCTTTAAACCACGTCTAGAACATTGAAATGTGGACAATAAAGCACCGTTTAATTTGAGATGCACAAGATATAATGCGATAGATCATAGTTATGGTGAGAGATGGGAGATGAAGGATGGATAATGCCGTGAAGGGAGCAACTATTTTCTTTGGTATGCATGAGGTATAGGAGACGATGGTCCGTACAATTGTTGGCAACGGTCCTCGAAAGCCTTGATCATCAGGCTACTCACCTGGTCGAAGAACAAATTGGATATTTGTGCATGAATCGGTGATGAGAATTCGAAATTCACGTAGAAATCAACCTGGCATAAAGATTGCTTGGAGGATTCCGAGCCGTGTTGAGGGCTGGGGATTGGAGTGAATACCCATCGATTCTCAAGATGATTAAACAATAATGAATTCGATGCGATTGCCTAGCCACGGATTACAGGTTACAGGTTATAGGTTATAGGTTGTAGGTTATATTAAACTTTGCTTTGTATGATAGTCGTGATGAGAGAACTCACCCTAACCTGGGTCGGATTGTCACAAGTAACCTCGGAGGTGTAGCGTTCGTTGAATGCTTGGAAGCCTACTACTAACTCGGCCTGCATGACTTTTCTTGCGCCAACAGGTGCATCTTGTGGTCTGGAAACAAGCACCTTAGAGTCAGCACACCAAGGCAGAAACTTTTTGTAGTCGTCTACGTTTGATACGACATCATACAATTGTTGCTGCGAATAGCTGTGGATAGCAAAGACATTAAGGCTGGGTCAGACACTTTCTCTATATACTTCTACATGGTATTGCATATTTATCAACAAACCTACCCGAGAACTCTTTGTTCCTTGTACTCTTTGGATGAGAGGGACTTGGCAAGATCGTTCAAGGCTGAAGGAAGACCAAAGAAGCTTCGGCTTTGCCCCCTGCGGATATTGCCGCAAAAGTGTTTTGGTATTTGTGCTAGTAGGGAGTTGCCAAACTGTAAAGACATGAGAAACACGTTCTTAACTGTAACCAACAAAAACTTATATAACCGAGCACTTGTCAAGCCAATTTTTTTGTGGCCGGAAGAATTCGGTTATCATCAATAGTTCGAAAATTTAAATTTAAAAATGTTATCGCATATATGTATAAGAAATATATATTAGATTTATCCACGCATTTCTTGAAGCTTTTGTCGCCAAAACCTAGGCTTGTTCTTGTTCTCGTTTCTTGTACGGACGAACCCTCTTACTGAAAAGCACGATATGGATGACGGTTGGTGTTCAAAAATCCTTTCAATCCATTTTCTTTACGAGTTTGGGCCTTCCACAACTTGCAAACCATCGGATGGTCTCTTACCAAACGAATCTCCATTAACACGTTACCGGTGTATACTACTTTAGATACGATTATACGCAATCGTCTTTCTGTCGATGAAAGACCTCTCAAACGGTGTTTGAAAAGGTTTTTAACTTGGTCAAACTCTTTAAAATCTGGCTCTATTACTGAAGCGTAAGTACTACTGAATCTACTCTATTCCCAGCTCTGAGTGGGCAATCTTCTCTAGTCGATCCAACAAGACCATTCAAATCTTCCCCTCTACTTTATTCGATCTAGTGAACTTCAATTACCGCTAGTGGTGGCCGAATTTGCTCAGTATGAGCAAACCATGTTACGAAATCAATTCATTCAAGACATGAGTGAAGTCCAGGTGAAACATTTCGCTCAGGATTCAGATACCATAGGTAATTTGCAGTTATGAACGGATCAACACTACACGATTTTAATGCCCTGGTAAAAATAGAGAAAGATATCGAAGCAACACAGAATGCTATACAAGTGTTGAGAAAGCAACTCAAGGAGGCACAAGTGGAACTTAACAATAAGATTGAGTATGACAAAATGACGAAGGAGATTAGACAACATCCTAACCGAGAGGATTCACTGAGGTATATGAACTAGGAGAGACTTTCTCTGTGTCCCTGATGCCTTGGAAGTTAACCTATTTTCACAGGGATATACACAAATTGAAGAGCGACATAGCAAAACTAGAATCAGAGAACGTGAGCCACACAAGGTCCATGGACTTACGCCAGGAACAATTCCGTTTAGTTCTAGATGCTATCGGTAATATGCAGCGTGCTTTGAAAGAAGAGAAGGATATCGCAGAAAACAAACAAGAAGAGCCAAAAGTGTTTGACTCTGATGCTGAGCCTGACGATCTAATCGATTCTATGGATGCGAATACTCCCGGTGGACCAGAGAAATCTGAAGACGGCGCGATTAAACAGGATGAGATCAAGCTAGAGAGCAAGCCCCTGATTGTGGTGGAAAAAGCCTCTGCAGACGATACCCATACCGGAGATGAAGAGCACAAATACACCCCGCTTCCTTCCCCAATCCCACAATCTCCAAGCTCTAGCTCAAGTGAGTCGGGTGCTGAAGACGAAGCTCGGCCTTCGAAGGCTGAGCCTGAGGAGGAGGGAATGATTAATGAAGATGATCCGATGGACATTTACGAAGACAAACCAGCTTCTACCGGTATTTTTTAGAAACATTCATGTATGGTCGTTAGGTCCTCAGTTACTAACCTGTTGTGCTTAGCTGAAAGCCCACTGACAGAGGTTGGTGAGCTGCCTGAAACCCCTGGGGTGTTAAAAGATGAAGGTACCTTAAAGTCTTGATGGCCAGATCTTAGCATGCACTAACATTGGCTCTTTTCCCAAACAAGATATGGACACCGTTTAGTGCCATGGGTCCATGACAGAATGATTTGTATATTTTGTATGTTTCTCCACTTCTACTTCCATCTCAACCTGAGATGTCTTCCAAGATCAATTATTTTATTGGTGTAAATGGCCTCTCAGTGGGATTTTAATAGAACTTTCATTAAAGCTGAATTTTTTTATTGATCTCGCATTTCTAAGGAAGAAGTGAAAAGTGAAAGAAATAACGCCCTTGTGGGAAGGCTTCTTGATACCATTGAAAAGAAAGAAAGATCTTTACATTCTAATGGTGGATTTCTTTTTACGCGACTCCTTCTTCTTTTGTTTCTCCTCAAACTATACAAGAAAATATGGTTATACGTTGTGAAGTTGACAAATAAGATATAGAATAATTGAATTTACCTTGCGTTGGGCTTCAGGGGACATCTTGCTGAGTTGGGCTTGCTTCTTGCGACGCTCCTCAGCCTTGCGTTGCTGAAGGGCCTCCTCACGCTCCTGAGCAGTGCTCTTCAGGATGACTTTCATGGCCTCGTCGCGACTCTTCTTCAACTTGTTCTTGCACTAAGAATACGAGTAAATCAGATTTCGACATTTCCTCACACGGTGGTAACAATAGCGAGCTGCTTACCTCACGACCGAACTTAGCCTTATCGGAGATATAATCGATCAGATACATGATAAGCTCATGCAATTGAGAAACCTTGTGCAACTCCGATGCAGGTGGGAGGCGGAAAGAGATTGAGATAGTTTTGACTGGTGGTTCCTCAGTACTAAAGATAGTTCAACCAGGTAAGATTTTCATGAACCATGGAGACCAGCTGAAATCCCGATACTTACCTAGTGGGCTGAGTGGATGGTTGATCCGAGAAACAGATTTCCTCTACATACTCTCCACACTCTTCAAGTACTTTAACTAATTCATCACAAAGGATAAGATCGGTGATCTCTGAATGCTCGGTAAAGATACAGAAAGAGTTTGGGAGTTTGGTTTGGTTGACTTGTCTACCAAAGGTGTTCTATTGGAAATCAGACCGGTTACTTGGAAATCCTCTTTGCAAGGATCAGTCAAAGGATTACTTACGATATCATAGCGGTCCTTACGAATGAGATGTGCTTTCTTCTTGGGAAGAATGCTGAAGAAGAAATCGTCATATTCACCTTGGTTCATGTGAGCAACCATTGTCTAATAAGATAAGCCAAGATTAGTATAAACAGATTAATGTTGAGCTCGTGCATTAGAGACGACATACAATAAGGTCAACACTTTGAAGATAAAGATTGAATCCCATTCCTACGACATCATGTCTAGGAAGGAGCTAGAGAGAATAAGGTAGTGGTGAGTTTGTATATTTATCAAACATCCTTCTTAAATGTCCACAAGTACTTTCATATTTCCCATGAGATAACGACAGTGGGTTCTACCGGTAGCATAAAACATGTAATCTGCTGGTCCATCTTTCATCAAGAAATGGCCCTTCTCATTTCCCATGTGAGCAAAATTCTCTCGGAAAAGTGGAAGATAGGTATTCAACCTAGCGATGACCCAAATTGTAAGATATCAACAGTAAAACCGCACAAGATTAAAAATACTTACCATTTTTTAGCGAGCTGCTCGTTAGTGCTTTTTCCACGGAAATATTGAGCAAGGTAGCAAGCGATGAGAGCGATCATGCCCATTTCGATGTAAAAGTCGGAGAGTTGAAGAGGTTTGGGAAGTGCTTATCACGAAGAATATTTTCTTTGATTAAGATAGAGATGTATAATAAATAGCAGAATTGAACAATACTTTTAGGTACAACGGGTTCTTCGATAGTAGCCTGAGTTTCAGGCGCTTCGATCTCTGCATCTATTATCCGTTCAAAGAAATGATGAGTACTCAGTTAGAAGGCTCGACTACGAGTGGAATAGAAAAGACTTACCAGCAGCGACGAAGCTGAGTGACAGCAAGGCCAAACAGAAAAACAAAGTGATGAACTTTCGGGAGAGGCTCATTACGAGTGAACTTACAAAAGAGACGAAAGCGTATCGGTTGGGTAATTAAAAGTTTCGTGGAGCCATACCCAAGCATACTCCGAAAATTGGTTTTAATCCTATCAAACCCCGTACCATCAACAGTTGGTCATTCTGCTCCGGAATAATGTGCTCCGTAATACTCTATTCAACATTTGGAACCTAAAAGTTTATCTCCCAGTGGCATAATTTCTTCCTGATTAGAACAGACGAATTGGTGCACCATTACAACAAATGTGTTCATCGATTAGGTCTCTATATTCAAGCATATGGTATTAGAGGTCCATTCAGGGTTAAAATATCCGAGATCTGTGAATTCTATGCCAGTTAAATCTAGCTGGTAATTCTCCTCGAGCACAACTGTGCTGCGAACCCCTAAAGGTCGGAGTGCTCCTGAGAGTTGGAAACCCACTACAAAATGGTATATTACGAACAAATTATCTCTCGATACCCTTCTGCATTCTCACAACAACAATTCGTATAACCCATGGCGAAATATTACCGTCAAGGGATGATCATAGTTCCCTTCTTTCTGTGGCTTCTCTGTGGCTACTACTTGCTTTCTACTTTATGGGAACGCCAGGAGAAGCACCTCACTTCACACTTAAACTTTGATTCAGCAGAGAAATTTATCACTTACTTGCCTCACAGCGGCTTTCATAACCAACGAATAGAGCTGGAAAATGCATTATTTTTGGCTAGGCTACTTAATAGAACAGTACTCCTTCCTCCAGTTCTTCTAGGCCCACCAGTTCCTTGGCGCTCATTTAACAGTCTCCATAACTGGCTGACGGGAAAAAGTAAAAAAACTCTGGGACACTGCAAGCATTTCAAATTAAAGAACTTTCCACTAGAATGTAGTGGTTATGAAACCTGGACAAAGCTGCCTTGGAAATACTTTTTTAATCTAGACCACTTTGGAGAAGCGATAAACTTCCGGCAACAAACCGAGTTCGCAAGCAATGAAATAGCTAGCTATGGCATTAAAGAGGAGGATATCCACTACGTGAAAGATACCGCTCTATACAATTACACCATCGTTGACCGTCTTAATCAGACATTCGCCTTAAATCAATTCAATAGAGCCATACTGTTAGAAGAATTGATAAAAATTCCCAACAAACTCATTTTCTTTGGTTCACTGTTTTCCAGTTGGCGAATTCAAACGGATATCCCAGAGAATACCGCGTATTTTGAACAATTACGCCGGAAACTGGTTTACGACTCACCAGTGGTAGATAGGATTTCAGAAAGCATTTCCCAAAAACTAGGGGGATCTGAGAATTATTATGGGATTCATCTACGTGGATCTGACTTCTACTTTGCTGAGGATCTATCCAGGAATTTGAAGATCATTCTTGAGGAGTTTCGAGAGATGCTTCGTACCCGGAAAGCTCCAGAAAACATGGAGATCTCAGAAGCCAGATCTGAAATGGGAAAATCGCCTTCGTTAGATTCATGTTTATCAAGATCACTCTATGAATCCTTCCATGCACCAATCATCTACTTGGCTACAGATGTGAGAAATCCACGGGCAGAGCAATCCCTCTTGCCATTGTTCGAAGAGTTCCCATGCACCTTTGTATATTCAGACTTCTCCAGCGAAACCTCATCGCTGTACGATGAACGTAATCCGGAGGACGGCATTCCACTCACACCGCATCTAGTTCCGATGGTGGATTCGGTGGTTGCTTCGCGCGGATACTTTTTCGTAGGTACACCCAGATCCACATTCTCCAAGTACGCTTTGAGATTGCATGAAGTGTATTTTGGAAGAAAGGATCCCATAGAGATTCTACTGTGATCCACTCCTGCCCCAGCCATCAATAAAATCTCAGTTTATCACATCACCATTGTATGGATTTAATGAATATTAAGGTTCTTATCTAGCAAAGTAGCACCTGGTAGCACCATCGACTCTCAAACTACCGAGATACAGATTACGGCTTTTGAACGAGAATGATATCTCGTTTACCATCTCCTTGCCAAACAAACAATGATCTGGGAACTTGCTGGAGAATGCGAGAGAACAGGAACTCCTATGACCAGATGTAAACAAGCTTGACGGCTAGAACACAAGAGATGCTGATCGATCAATATTGAATTATATGCTTCATAGAGTACAGGAGATCAGTCATTCATTCCGGAGAAGCAGGCAAAGGTCCACATAGAGAGCAGAATCATTCGTACGTAAACACGAAGGCCCCACCAGATCCAAGTCACCAAGTGGTATGATGACCAATCCGAGTCATGTGGAGATTCATATCTCCCCAGAGTCTTTTACCTAATTAATTATTCCTCAACGCCACTGACTGGTCCATTAATCTTGAGGTGCGACCAACGTTGTACATGACCTAAATTTGATTAAAAGGTAGTGGAATGAATGAGATTCAATGACTGGTTTTCTCTCACAAACGAGCATTTCTGTGACGAGATTTCAATCGAATCTACTTGGTAGCAATGATGTAGTTTACTATTAAGACGACTGATTCTTCGGTGGAATCGACATTCTATCTCACGTGGACCATTATTTATCCGGCAATTAAAGTCATATACTGCATTATTCAGCCATCTCGTAGCCCGAGGAGCTCATTGGTTTCTCCTACAGACACATGACATGTAGTCATGAAGAACGTCAAGGAATGAAGCACAGAATTGGAAACGGAGTCAAAAAGTATGGCCATAAAGAGTAACTTTGAGGGAATTTCATGGATTTCAAATTCAATTCAAATAGTTTAAACAAAAGCATAAAGGAAAAGACGGAGATTTCGCAGCATGGGAACAGTTGACAAACAGGTTACTAGCACTAGACCACACCATTGATCAACATCACCAAATATAACGTCGGACTTTCTGACGGAACACGTTTAGATTAGTAAAAGATCCGTTAGAATATCAGTCAGAATACCAGTTAGAGTGGTATTCTTACCAGTAATCTTCATGCAACCTGATCGAATTCTTACCACATCAATTCCGCTACTCTGTTTTCCCACAACATGACTCTAGCTGACATTTGGCCTCTCGACTAGCTCTTATCATAAGTGGCAACTTGACTAGGCCGCCATAGATCAACATGGATGATGGCTGGGTAGATGCTGGCTGGGAACAGATGACCAGTTTGTGCTTAGCCCGTTGTTTCCTTTACCGTTCCCATTGTGGTTCACTTATAGACATAAATCAACCATTAACAACGAATTACTATTCCCATTACGTCTGATAAGGCAGTGATCCAATCTAATTAGGAGACCCACTAAGAACTACAATTCGTCATGTCAGCGAGTGGAATCACAATGGCGTTAGATATGAGTCGAATCATATGATCAACCTCGTGTAACAATCTTCACAGTGTGCGTTTTCCCTAATGCAATTTCCCCACTTTTTCAATCACCAAACTGGGAAACTCAGTTATACTTTCAATGCCATAAACCTGATTCATCCAAGACATGTGAATGAAAATAGCGAGGATAGATAACGGCCAACCTATTTGGCAGTAACTGTGTTGTGTTCTTTTGCTCAACATAAATAATTTCTTTGCAGGTGATATTAGGTTCGTGTATCCATATCTGAAACGTGTGCTACCATTTAGTTCAAAGATGCCTCGAATTTAATGAAAAAAAGTAACAAACTATAAGGCACCATCCACTAAATATAGCTATTCTATATTGTCATGGAATCCAAGGCTATTCTCCTTGGACGTGACACAGTGATATTTCAATTTCAACAATTGGTGTAGAGATTTTTGAGGAAAAGTCAGAGGTCATTCGCCTGAAATGCTTAAAACAGATTCCTCGATATTTGTTGATTATAAAAGACTCCCGACGGTCATTACTTCTGAGTATAGTTTACTTTCCCATCACCATGAGATACAATAGTCCTCTTACGCAAGTGCTCTTAATAGGTCTTGTGTGCTTCTGTTGCCCTGGTATGTTCAATGTCATCAACGGTATGGGCGCCGGTGGTCAAATGGATGACAACACTGCAAAGAACGGAAACGTCGCTCTTTATGCTTGCTTCGCTGTATTCGGTTGTCTCGGTGGTGGTTTCTACAATGTTCTTGGTGGACGCTTGTGTCTGTTGATTGGAGGTCTCACATATGCCCTCTACTCAGGCTCTCTCCTATACTACAACGATAAAAAGAACGCTGCATTCGTGATCGCTGCCAGTGCAATCCTTGGTGTTGGTGCTGGTATCCTCTGGACCACGCAAGGTGTGATCATGATGTCCTACCCCGCTGAAGATCAGAAAGGTCGCTGTGTCG
>JNET01029661.1:0-20527 GCA_000697455.1 Basidiobolus heterosporus B8920 | reverse complement strand
AAGAAATGACCAAAGGCCTAGGTATTGGAGTATATTGGTTAGTATAGAAAGCTCAAATGGTAGAGTTACTCCCCTTTACTATTATAGATATCAATCTGGGTGACTTTACAGACAGGATACTTTAAGCATATTATGCATTTAAATTTATCTTACTGATGGCATGAAAGCTGAGTAGAAATTCAAGATTTCTAACTAATGACCTACATTGACCAATCAGATGATCCAGAAAGTCAATTATTATAGGATACAAACATTTGATGAGATTGTGTGTGGAAGTATATGGAGCAGGGATTTCCGAATAGATTCGATCATTTGGCTAATCTGATTCTTATAAACTATGCAATCTTTGTTGACTTGGATTTCCCAAACGTTCCCAATAATTAATCGCCGTCGATAAGGGGAATTTAGTGTGGTTATTGGTAATGTTATAGTCCTATCATTTATCACACTACGATGGATCTTTCATACCATCACTTGTAACACAGATAGGTTCTTTTCATCTCTCTAACCTACTTGGCCCACATAGGCCTTGTCCAAATACCTACTTTGCACCCGCCCTTTTGAACTTTTCTTACTGCAACAATTATTTTTACTCAGTCTGGATAAACAGAAAGACTGCTAGTGAATAGTCACGCTGTTCACCTAGTTTGCCTCCTTGCGAAATAGAATACACTACGTGAGGTCATCTCCCTTGTTGAACCTAAGCTTGAACCAAGTCATCTCTTTCTTTTTTGTCTTAATTTTGGCGGAACAACGATATACTCCTTTATAAATAATCCAGCGAAAGTGTGTCTTATAATATGAGCTCACCCAACTCTCAAACTGGTCCTCTACAAGCTGAAAGACCTTCTCGTGCACTTCACGCACTCAAGGGGCCTGGAGATGTAGAATTTATACCTAAACGTAGTCCTCCTCCTCCACCCAAGATTTCCAAAAGCTTCTCTACTGGGATTATCAATGGTCGTCACACTGGCATTCCCAATAAACAGTCCAACTCGCTATTGCTAGCCACACAAGAGGCCCCACTGCAGAAGGACCCCTCGACGGACTCGAACCAAACTGAGAGTTCTTACAACCTAGACACTACCAGTTCCTTGACAAGTACGGGGACTTTGAGAAATTTGAGCATTCTAGAGCCGAGTTCGCCTACTTCGGAACAGGGGAAAAATACGTTCAAAGGGGTGTTTAGCTCTTGGGTCACCTCCGTTTCAGGTAAGTGGAGGTAGATTATTTATCTCGGGATGGTCGCTGATTTGATAAGGCTTTTAGACTTTCTGGTTCCTGATAAGAAGTTGGAAATTTCCTCACCCTACAACCCAATCCACTTGACCCATGTGGGATTTAACCCAGACACTGGAGAGTTCATTGTATGGAATCTGTTGACGCATCTCCTATTGACCCTAGCTAACGCTGCATTGTGTTAGGGCTTACCGAAAGAATGGCAGGCCTTACTTCAACAGGCTGGTATTACTAAGCAAGATCAGAAAGCTCACCCTCAGGTACCGTAAGCTGGCACTCACCTACCCACCCCGCCTAACCATCGTCTACTAATCTTACTGTCCCCTCAGGCGGTCATCGATGCCATCAATTTCTACACAGACAATACGAAGAAGACCCAAAATGCTGTTTGGTCCAAGTTCCACCATCCACAAGCAAAGAAGAAAGACCCCAAACCATCAAACCAGGTAACCGTTGCTTGATGCTAGCCTGACCCTCCTCATCACTTACCAACTTTTAATTACCT
Source organism: Basidiobolus heterosporus B8920 (assembly GCA_000697455.1). Lineage (NCBI taxonomy): Eukaryota > Fungi > Basidiobolomycota > Basidiobolomycetes > Basidiobolales > Basidiobolaceae > Basidiobolus > Basidiobolus heterosporus. The sequence goes on along the minus strand of JNET01029661.1, from coordinate 18,783 downwards.
GCAAAAGGACAAAGAAAATGAGCCACCGGTAAGCATTGGTCATGAATCAGTTGGATGAATCAGGGTCTTGATTGCCATATTTATTTAGAATGGATCGTCTGCTGATAAGGAACAGACCTCAAAAGGTAATTGACCATGTTTAGTCGAGCCTTCGCCGTGGAGATCAAGAATAACCATGAGTCTTATGTAGGTCCTACCTCGGCCAACAAGCCGGATACCCGTCCCCCAGAGGGAGTTGCACCAACACCAAGAAGGCAGAAGAAGAAACAGCAAGTAAGCACGGAAGAAGTCGTCGCACGTCTTAATGCTATTTGCTCCCATGGAGATCCAACCAAACTCTATAACAACCTCAACAAGATTGGCCAAGGGTAAACTATGCTTTGCACTTTTGATATCTTTGGTTACCACTAATCGGATGTTCAGCGCTTCTGGTGGCGTTTACACGGCTAAACAGCTTGAAACTGGCACGTTGGTAGCCATCAAACAGATGAATCTTCAACAACAGCCCAAGAAAGATCTGATCATCAACGAGATTATTGTCATGAAAGATAGCCAGCATCCAAACATCGTCAACTACATAGACAGCTTCCTATGGAAAGGAGATCTCTGGGTTGTGATGGAGTATATGGAGGGAGGGAGTCTAACTGATGTCGTTACTACGAATATCATGACTGAAGAGCAGATCGCCGCAGTATGCAAAGAGGTATAGGTTTATCTTAGGAAGAACCACAAACGTTGGTTTAATCTTGTTTGCACAGACTCTTCAAGGATTGATCCACCTACATTCCAAAGGAGTGATCCATCGTGACATCAAAAGCGACAATGTCCTTCTAGCCCCACATGGCAGTATCAAATTGAGTACGTATGGCTGAGTATGCGTTGACTAGTAAATGAGACTGATATTCACTCAACGTAGCTGACTTTGGCTTTTGCGCACAATTAAACGAAAATGACTCCAAGCGTACCACAATGGTTGGCACTCCATACTGGATGGCCCCTGAAGTGGTGACTCGTAAAGAATACGGGCCCAAAGTGGACATCTGGAGCCTTGGAATCATGGCGATCGAAATGATTGAAGGGGAGCCACCCTACCTTAACGAGAATCCCTTGAGAGTGAGTGAAATTGGTGGATTTATTGGTTTTGGTTATGTGTATGTGTATGTGTATTTACTGTGGGTCATCAAACTAGGCACTCTATCTCATTGCGACAAATGGCACACCCAAACTGCAGGAACCAGAAAAGTTGTCTGATGATTTCAAGGATTTCCTAGCGAAATGCTTAGAAGTAGAGGCTGACAAAAGGCCCACAGCCGATGAAATACTCAAGGTATGACTATAACCCTCACCGGCCGCAATCCAACATATTCTCATATCTTGCCTCGCTCTAGCATCCATTTTTGCAATGTGCTGGTCCGCTTACCAGTCTTGCACCCTTAATAAAAGCTGCACGATCCAACTCGAAACGCTAACCATGGGCAACTTAAACACTAACATCCATCGCCCACTCCTCATCCCCAATGCCCTCGTGCATTACCTAACCAACATCCAATATACCCTAATAATTACTGCCTAGGTTCCACACCATTGAATGTAGGGAAATTCCCAAAATCCCAACCACCATTTAAAAATCCAATAAAAAACTCAAAGACCATTGAAATGAGTTGCTAACGTGAATTTACTTCTATTCAAAGTATATTTAACGAAGACGTCTGGCTTCACGCTCGGATTCCATCAAAACCAAAATATCGTTTTCACGAACGGGACCCTTAACGTTACGAATGATTGAGCGAGAGGTGTCGTCCATGAATTCGACGCGGACTTGAGTGACCCCACCACGGGAGCCGGTACGACCGAGAACCTTGATGACCTTGGCGTGCTTGACGGGGGTTTGCTTTTCCTGAAAGGAAATTACGGTTATTTCATTGGAATGGTGGGTGGTATGGAACGGATGGATGGATACGTACCATAGTTACAAAACCTGGGAAAATGACAACGAGAAAGGGGGAAAGAGAGAAGATTCGTTACATACTTTAATGAATCCCAACAGATCTGACGTCATGGAAAAAAATTTCGAAAAAAAAGCCATGTCCCTAGCCCTAACCCTAACCCTAACCCTCCCCTCACTCTGATTCTAAATCCATTGTGGTCTGTACCCTAACCCTACACCTTACACCCTACCTCCCTCAGTGATCCGAATTTTTTTTCCCTTTCCATAATATGGAGATTAGTGGATTTAGGACCAACCAGAGTGGACTAAAATGGGGTTGTATAATTTAGTGACCTTGATGACTTAAAAGTCTTCGGGCCCACAAAGTTGTTCTTCCTTTCCTCTTGGTTATCTTTTTGATTTGCCCATCATGGTACGTGCTATTTGATGGATGGATTCGTTGGTTACGTGTTATTGATTGACATTTATTCCTATAGGCTCGCGGACCCAAGAAGCACTTGAAGCGTCTCAATGCTCCCAAGCATTGGATGTTGGATAAATTGACCGGTACCTATGCTCCCAGACCATCTGCCGGTCCTCACAAGCTCCGTGAATGTTTACCCTTGGTTATCTTTTTGAGAAACCGTCTCAAGTATGCTCTTACCAAGAAGGAGGTTCAAAGTATCCTTATGCAACGTCTTGTCAAGGTCGATGGCAAGGTCAGAACCGATACCACCTACCCTTCTGGTTTCATGGATGTCATCTCCATTGAACAAACCGGAGAACACTTCCGTCTTGTCTACGATACCAAGGGACGTTTCACCGTCCACCGTATCTCTGCCGAGGAAGCCGGTTACAAATTGTGCAAGGTTAAGAAGGTCCAAATTGGTGCCAAGGGCATTCCTTTCGTCATCACCCACGATGGCCGTACCCTCCGTTACCCCGATCCTCTCGTCAAGGCTAACGATACCGTCAAGCTTGATCTTGAGACTGGTAAGATGACCGAATTCATCAAATTCGATGTCGGAAATGTTGCCATGATCACTGGTGGTCGTAACATGGGTCGTGTTGGTATCATCACCCACCGCGAAAAGCACCACGGTGGTTTCGATATCGTTCACGTTAAGGATGTCTTGGACCGTCAATTCGCTACCCGTATGTCCAACGTCTTCGTTATTGGACAAAGCAACAAGCCTTGGATTAGCTTGCCTAAGAACAAGGGTGTTAAGCTTACCATCACCGAAGAGCGTGACCGTAGAAGAGAAAGACAATTGGCTGGCTCTGCCTAATTTACTGACATTTCGAGCAATAAAGAGACGTTTTACATTGTTTCCTAATTCCATTGACTTTTCAACCGTATTGGCTCAAGAGTACCCTAAACTTGAATATTGGATTTATCCTTGAACAAAACTTTAAACATCATTTCCCTGCGAACCAAATTTGGGCTTAAACTTAATTAATCTTGGATTTATCTATTAACTCAACTTAAGAATGTCCAAAATTTTAAATTTCCACTAACGACTATTATATTGACCCTAACCCTAATCCTCGAAATCAATGCAACTTGACAGACTAATATTAGAAGAATGTACGAGGTAAGAATATTTGTTTTGTTTACGAATTTCAAGTAGCCATCAATACTGCGAAATGATTCGTCCATCAGAAGATTTGTTGACACTTTTATGATAGAAAACAGTGGATGATTGTGATTTTTTGTGACTGATATTCGGTGCACTTCATGTGCTGAAGAAATATATCTAGGTTAACGTATTTACCAAGCATTTCTTGTTAGTTAGTTATCGGTGTTGTAGATTTCCACTTCCACAAAATATGTCTTCTTATACATCTCAGTCAAGTGAGAGTGCTTCTGGACGCCGCTCTGCCGATCCTAATGGTGGACGCCGGTCAGTCGATGCACAAAAGCGCAGAGAGCGATTGGCCAAAGAACAAAGATATCAGGACGACAAAGAAAGTAACATCCAGGTGGTTATTCGTTGCCGGTAAGTACTTTAGTCATTGAATACTCTTTTCTGACTCTTAACTGAATGGAATACAGAGGTCGTAATGATAAGGAGTTACGGGAAAATTCCCCTTCTATCATACAAAGTAATAGTCTGATTGGAACTGAGATCGCTTTGGCTGGTCCCTACGATAAAACCGCTAGAACATATACTTTTGATAAAGTATTCGGACCCGAGGCTACACAAGAACATGTCTACGACAACGTGGTGAAATCTTTCCTTGAAGAGGTAGGCGGTGAAAATTTATTATATTCTGTTATTCTACACTGGGCGGGTACTTACGAATACTCGATTTTACTACAACTCATATTCACTAGGTTATTATGGGGTAAGTGGGGCACACATATACCCGAAATTCTCCGAGTTGAACGCGATACTAACCATCTATTCTCTTAGCTATAATTGCACAATTTTCGCTTATGGTCAAACTGGTACTGGTAAAACCTACACCATGGAAGGTAATCTCGAGGAGACTGATAGTACGTTCTCTAAACACGCCGGTATTATACCTCGTACTCTTCATCGCTTATTCGAAAGGCTGGAATCAGAGACCGCTGAGTATTCTGTTCGTCTCTCATTTATCGAACTTTACAACGAAGAGTTGAAAGATTTACTAGCAGCTGACGAAGATTCAAAGAGACTGAAAATCTTCGAAGATATCACTCGGAAAGGGGCAATTGTGATCCATGGTTTAGAAGAATTCATGGTAAATAATGCTATGGACGGTGTTCAACTCCTCCAGAGAGGTTCTTTGAGACGTAAAATGGCAGCCACCAAATGCAATGACAAATCTAGTCGTTCTCATAGTGTTTTCTCGATCACTGTTCACATCAAAGAGTCCACACCAAGCGGTGAAGAGCTTCTGAAGGTTGGTAAGCTGAACCTTGTCGATCTGGCTGGTTCCGAAAATATCGGTCGCTCTGGAGCCGAAAACAAACGAGCCAGAGAGGCTGGTATGATCAATCAGAGTTTGCTTACCCTTGGAAGAGTGATCAATTCTCTTGTCGAAAAGTCTCCTCATATTCCTTACAGAGAAAGTAAGCTCACCCGTTTGCTGCAAGACTCGCTCGGTGGTAAAACCAAGACTTGTATCATCGCTACCGTCTCTCCAGCTAGAGTGAACTTTGAAGAAACGCAAAGTACTCTGGATTATGCCAGTCGTGCCAAGAGTATCAGGAACAAACCGGAGGTCAATCAAAAGCTTACCAAGAAAGCTCTCATTAAGGAGTATGTGGACGAAATTGAAAGACTCAAATCAGATCTCATGGTAAGGCAGTCATGGCAATCATGTCCACTCCACTCTTCTCACTAACCATTGACTTCAAAGGCCTCACGTGAGAAAAACGGGGTGTTTCTCTCTTCAGATAATTATCAATCACTCGTAGATGAAAATCAAAGTAACAAAGAGCTTGTGGAGGAGCTTAAGAAGAGCATGGAATCTGTACAGGACCAACTGACGCAGATTACTGAAGAATTCAAGCAAAAGATGGATCTTCTCAATAGCACATCGGAGCGCCTTGCATACACCGAAAAGCAATTGGAGGTCACCTCTGAAACCCTTCAAGCCACTTCACAACATCTCGAGGTCACCCAGCAAACGTTGGAGGAGCAGAAGATTCTCACCGAGGCTCACATCGAAACAGAGGATATGCTGAACTCTCTAGCCAATGGCTTAGTGTCCACTCTTAAAAAAAGTGTCGAAGACTGTCAGAATCTGCATGCAAAGATCGATCGCAAGAGCTCTATTGAGATGGAGAACAGGCGCATGTTCAAGGAATTCCAAGAAGCCTTGACTACTCGATGTGAGGATCTTGAGGCTGAGATTGAGGAGTTCCAACACGCTCAAAACATCTTTGTTGAATCGTGTATCAGCCATCTGAATGAGTTTATTGGTCAAAAGTTGGAGCTATTCGTGAAACAGCAATCATCCATTGACGAGGCTACCCAGGCTATCGACCATCAGTCTGAAGATGCTGAGAAGAGCTGCGAGAACTTTGAACACAGTATCACAGCACAGCACCAGCATATTTCTGATAGCCACAGTGCGTTGAAGGCAACCCTCGAAAAGCAAACAGCGGCCTTCCAACAGGAAGGTAGTGGCCTGTTTGAGACCTTCCGTCAGGAACTGTCGAAGTATCATAGTGGATTTATGATTTGGCAGCAGAAGATGGGAAATAGTTTCCAGAAATCGACCGATAATTCCAAGTCGCAGATGGAAAAGCAAAGAGCACAGGTTACATCACTCAACCAAATTGTACAGACCGAAGCTGAACAAGAGATTCAAAAGCTTCGCCAACAAAATGAAGAATTATCCAGGACCCTAGCCCTTGAGCGAGAAAGGAGTGAAAAAGCAAAACAAGAGCTACTTACCAATATAGCGGGTTTGATCAAAGAACACCAATCCAAGCGACACGAGAATCTCAAGACTTCTATCGGCAAAGTGGAAATCTCTCTATCCCAAAATACCACAGCTCTTGAAGCCTTTAAAGCCCGATTCCATTCCAAATCTACCAGTGCTTCTAGTGAGATCTCTAACTTTACCACTGGACTAGATTCTTCGGTTCAACAGGTTCTCAACAAAGTCACCACTGGGGCTGAACAAATTGAGGATAGCCACAACCGCAGGGTTAGTTTAATGGATGATGCTAAGGCTCGATTAATTTCGCATGTGGAGGAATCTCGGAATACCACTGAGAATCAAACCAAAAAGATGGGCGATGTTAACCAGCAATTATTGGATGAATCAAATAGTTTCCATCAGAATCACATGAAGGCAACTCAAGATCTTCGTTCAGACTTTGCACAGAAGCTAAACGCATCCAAAGAAGCGGATGGTGAGTTAGAACGTACCCTCTCTGAGCACAACACTGAGATGCAGAGCAATTTCTCCGCAATCACCAATGCCATTGGTACTTTGCGAGAATCGGCTGATGATCACTTGGCCCACACAAAGAGCACAGTTGATCATCAGGAAATTAAAACCGACAAGTCCACCGGGGCCACCCCCAAGCGACGCAAATATGAGCATGCCAACTCTTGGTCACTCACACGTCCTCATCAAAAAATCTTGGAGGAATTTAGACAAGCCACTCGTAGCTCATCCTCTGCCCAGTAACGCGTTTGGTGCCTTCTCCTTCACCTACTAATCTTGAACATACCTATTTACGAAGTGCTGGTCATGTGTTGTCATTATACAAAGAACATTCTTCAACAAGTTGTACAGAGTTGCACTCGACTTATATTTGATGATAATAAATCACGTATTTACTTGGTACCAAGTGCTGGGAAATCAAGTCTCGTTGGTATGTTGTGTGTTAGGTGGGTAATGTAACTTCAATGCAAAAATGTCCAGGTTTAAAGGAAAGGTGAGGGAATAACAGGAAAAGATTATGATGAGCATACACAGAGAATGTCTAGATCTATACTCGCAAGAAGTTGTTTCCGATTTTCTCAAAGAATTGTTCGAGTATCTCTCGAATCTCCGGTCGATCCACGGGGATCATCTTGACGGCAAGCATGTAGAACCCTTTAATCTCTGCACGTAGCTGATCTAACTTTGCCGAGGCTTCGTTAGTGTCTTTGGCTTCCACTTCCCAGGGGATTTCGACGAGCTCCTTATAGATGGTGACCACAACCCGGGACCAGATGGCTATGTCTCGATTGTATTTCACCTGGTCTTCTAGCATCGACACGTATCTTGTGAGCACGTTCGTTGCTTCATTCACAATCATAGGCAAGATTCTATCTTCCTCATCTAGGTTAGCATCATGGTCGTCGCCATACATCTTATACAGGTCAAAGGTGAGCTGAAGATACGAAGATAAACCTAACATCTCCTGCTTAACTAGGTTGGGCATTTGCTGCACATATCCAGCTTTCCACAGATGTAGACGGAGCTCGTAGTTGGTATTGAAATCATGGGCAGTTTTGTACGATTGATGAATGCATCTGATCACCCGTCCGCGAAGGTTGGGTGGTAGAGCCTGTAAAAGTGGAGCTTTGGGATTCGAAGAGAGATCCACAATAGCCTGAATAACCATCAGATGGTTGGAACATTTCAGTAGCGCATACATGAAATCAATCTTCTTGGCATCCTTATTCTGATCCCGATTAGGATCCAGAAGGAAAAGCTCGGTAGGTGTGGTCAACGCCGAAATCTCAGCAAGGGTTGTGAGACAAAGATCCCAGAGCGGAGGAGTGAATCGAGTCACGTTATCGCCAATCATTTTTTGCAAGCTGGTGATTCCTTTTGGACTCAGGCTCTCGCTCTTTGTTTTGGTAATCTCCACAGTCATGTTTAATATGATACGAGCGAAATCCAGCTCAGTCGACAACACATCGAAATAGAGGCTGTACAGCTCAATCATAGAGTCCATGGCTCTGCTCCATGTAGGAATGAGGTCTTCACGGCGTTGGAATCCCTCGTCCTGTAAATCCTCAAATAATGGGAGAAGGACACTTCGAAACACCGTATTCCAAAACGGGACGTTGAAAAGCTTTCCTGCAGATTTTAGAGAATCAAACAGAATCGAGAGCGCTTGCTCACGAACCTCACTTACAGGCGAGTCTATGGCTATCCTAGAAAGACCAGAGAAAAGTGGGAACCATTTTAAGAATAGTCGTTCTTCTTCAATCGTCGCGGCATCAGTGGATTCTTCAGGAAGCGAATAACGTCGAACCAAAGCCGGAGGATTCTCACCGGTAGCTTCAGTAACAAGGCGACCGACACAGTAGTGAAGTAATTCAATTGCTTTGTGTACGATCTTGGGGTTTCCCTGGAACACGAAATCCACGACACAACTGGTGAAATCAACAAATACCGGCCCAATCAGGTCGAAATATTTCTCGGCAATTCGATTGACAGTATCGAAGGCACTGTTCACCAAGCTATCGTTCCCGCCTTCAGCTATACGGCCACATACGAGGAATATGATCTTCCAGCCCGATTTGATATTATTGGACCGAGCACTAACCATGTTGTTCAGCGACTGGATGATCAGATCCTGAATAGCTTCGGATTTGTTGTGGTTCACGATATACTCGAACGGTTTGAGGAATTCGTTTTGTGTATGGTAATGTGCCAGTTCATCTCGCTCGAGGAACTTCATGCTCAACTGTCTCAACGAGTCAATAGCAAAGGTTGCGACGTCTGGATTGGGATTGCATCCGATGGTGTTGAAGTGAGGTTGGAGGATACTCCAAATCTGCGCCCATTCGAAACGAATACGACCCATGTTGTAGTAGGTAATTTCAACGATTTTCTGCATGCTAAACATCCTTGGTCCGTTCCGACTTCCGTTCACTTCCTCTAATGAAACTTTACACAAGGCGCGATAGAAATGAAGAATAGCATTACCGCTCAAGTGTACACTGCGGGAAAAAATTCGATCAATTACCACCAAGGTCTCTTGCGACTGGATATCCCGAACAAAGATTGCTAATGCTGGCCGGGCTTTTAAATCTTCTGCGCCGTAACTATCGTTGTGAGCAGCTCCTACTAGAGAACCAAACCAACTTGACTTTCGAGCGCTGTATGAGTCACTGTTGGCGCTAACAGAGGAGACGTGTGATTCCATTGAGGAGCGAATGGCTGAATCACCAATCAATTGCAGTCTTTCCATCTGAGATATAATGTATAAGATGATCTCCCATGAACTCTCAAGGTATTCAGCATTTGTGTGTGCAATTGAAAGAAGGCTTCTGACCGCGGCGATGTTTTTGAATTTCAGATTCTTCACTTGACTGAGTGCGGTCAACTTGGCTAGTGAGGAAATGAACGCATCACGCTCTACCTCAAGACGATAGAGACAACAAATGCGAATAGCCCCTTCGAACCCGCTTAAGCATAAACTGATGGTTTCAGATTGCAGAGAGGGATGCCCTTTTCCTTCTTCCCCTGTGGTACGAGCGTCAGCGGCATGTTCAAAGATAAGGCTGAGGGTTGCCATTAGAGGGCACCAAGCAACAGCGAACATGGGTCTAACATGATCCGCGTGGGTTGCACTCCGATAGACAGCAGTCGGACGATGCTCCGATAACAACGAAAGCATTTTATGCTCTATGTTGACAACCTCCTTCAAATTTGAGTCCTTACCCATCTCCATGGCTTGCTCCTCGTTCATCACAATCTCGTTACTGGATATATCATCGAAGATTTCTCCCAGAAAGTCCGTAGAAAGATCGACACTAATACCGCGGTTGTTGTGAATGAAGGCCTGTTTATCCATTCGATTTTTCACCTGTGAGGAATGCTGATCCGTATTAAGCATGATGATGGAGAATGCGAGGATATAGGCCGTATCCGCATTAGCAAAGAGATCGGGGTTGGCTTCACAATAACAATCGGCAAACTTTTCCATAATTCTATCGATTTTTTGGGCCTCTCCAGGAAGTCGGAAAGATTGAAGGAATTCTCGAAGTGCTGCAACAAAGTTGAGTCCCTTGAAATCAATCTGCTCGATAAATGCATGCATTACTTGAATGTTAAGAGAATCTCCATCACCCAAGTATTCTCCGATGGCTGCCTTACTAAAAGCTGGAGTTTTCTTCAAAAAGGTAGCAATGGCAGTGGGATCCTCAGAAACAAATTCATTTTCCATCAAGAACTTGAGCCCTTTCTTGGGGTTTAGGTTGAAATGGCGAACCCCCTTCATCAATGTTTGCTTGCGAGAGGTAATGACCTCAAATCGAGCAGGGTCATCGTCAGGAGGAAAGGTTGGGGAGAGAGAGGAGGGACTTCCGCTTCCATGGTATTGAGAAGCAAAATTTCTCAGAGAAATTGAATGAAGAGGGTTCTTAGAGACGATCACTGGATGTTGCTGAAATCCATCCTCGAGCGTAGGCGAATGTGGGTGATCGGTAGCATGAAGAATCTCCCCTTCATCATGGTTTTTTTCCTCAGGAGACAGACGTCCTCCAGTAGAGTGTGGGTCTTTTCCCCAATCCACCAATGAATCAATAATAGTGACCAAACATTTCAAGCCTCGAAGCTTGAGGCGGTTTTCTTGAACGATGGCAAGGTCAGCTGAGTTATCAAGAAGAAGGCCAGCAGCGTGAGTTCCAATGATACCACCAACCGTAGAGCCAGCCTTGCTGGTTCTTCCTTGAGCAATTCGGGAAAGACTGTTCACAATCCGTTCAAAGATGCTAGCAGTCGATATGTCACAATCGTAGTTCAAGTAGATATCAACTAACGCTTGAGGATGTGAGCAAATCTTGTGGAGTCCCTGAAGGACCATCTGCTTCTGCTTGAATGTGGAGTTTGGCATCTCTAAGATTCGCAAATAGATCTCGTTAAACATAAGCTCTATTTCCGATTTGAGATGTCCTCTAAAGACGTGGAGGATGATCAAGAAAATCGACAAGGAAAACTCGAAAAGATGGGATTCGCTAGAGACTCCGTTCTTGGATAACGATATACAAAGATGCTGACGTATCAAGTCAGCAAACAAATCTTCGGTTTGAAATGTCGGACCTGAGTTGTTGAGCATAGAGAGAATCAATTCGAGAGCTAGGCCGCGGGCACGATCAATGGTAGTTATGGTGCTTTCAGCAGGCTCTTGGTTCGGGAGTTCGGGAGCAATCGATAGTTGGCATAGCTGGCGAAATATAACAAACACGTCGTTTTGCAATACTTTACTGTATACGTTGGTCAAGTCAGGTCCTGAATTCTCTTTCAGTTTGGTTTGATCATTTGGATCGCTCTTTTCTTGCTTTTGGATATCTTCAAGTTTGGCATCAGCTTCTTGACCAGACTCTGATTCAGGTAGCGCTTCAGCTGGCTCGGTGCTTTGTTGGCTAGAGTTATCAGCAACAGCTAGGTTTTCAACGTTGTTGTCGGTGTCGACGCTTTTTTGTGGTTCAGTTTGAGTTGCTTCGGAGGTGGTGGTTGTAGATCCTTGAGAAGAATCAGTTGTGAGATGGTATTTCTTAAAAAGTGAGTGGAAATCCAGCTCCGGGAATTTCTTAGCCAATTCCGAGAAATGCTCCATTCTGGATATTGTCAAATTGACCATTTGTATTAAAGCCGCCTTAGCTGTCATCTGATTGATGGGGCTCGAAGAATACAGATAGGCATTACAACATGTTTGAAGTGCTTTCATCAAAGGAATTCCATGTATTTCACAGGCAGAACCTGTTACCAGGGTTAGTAAAGCTTTGATTACCTGAAGCTCTACGGTGTCTTCAGTCTTAGACCCAGTATATGATGCACAAATAGTGTCTATGATGTTTTCTGCCAAGTCCTCATTTTTTTTGTGAGATTCCAGCGTGGACTCCGAAGTCTCAGCCAGTTCTTTAATATAGCTTAGGTCGTTTGTACTACTAAAGCAGGTGGTCTGTATATTCGTAGAAGTAAGATTGTTAGAAACAAATAGATCTACTGTTGAGACTGGAGGAGTTCCTTTAAGATATGAGAATGCAGCAAGCTTTTGAATCGAATCTAAAGCGATTTCGCGGATTTTGGTGGGCATCGTTGGAATACAAGCAAGTTTAAAAGGAATCCAATAGTTTGTGGCTATTGAGGCAATATCGAAATCACGGTGTACGTCGAGAGACTCTTCAGGTGGAGAAATGGGGGAAGTGTTTTCGGTTTCTATCTCCTGCGACTCGGTTGGTTCCAGCTCATCTTTCGGTACTTCTTCAGATAGACCCTCTTCCGAGATTACTGAATCCACTTGTGGTCTTTCCGCTACTTCTTCAGAGCTCTCGGGTGTCTTCTCAATGTTCTCTTCTGAAGAAGGTTCTGCTTCCAAGGAATCCTTTTGAGTGTCGACTTTATTCTCGACGACAACGTCGGGAACCTCTTTGGAAGCTCTCAAATTCTCACTTGTATGCTCACATGCTTCTTGTAGTTCTTTTTGGTGGGAGGCTTCAGCTTCCTTGAGTAAGCGTTCAAGACAATGTTCAAGAGTTTTGCTCATTACTTATAAACACTTCAACATGTAAGCTGCTCTTGAATTAAACTAATGGAGTGACTTATCAAGATGATAACCGTTAAATATGCTTATAAAAATGATGGGATTTCTAAAAGGAAGCAATTTATGCTAGGAAAATCATCGGTGATTAACATGACCAATGCGGAGAGTATTTTATTCTATGCTCTTATGAACCATCCATCTTCTCAGAAAGATAGCTGATGACGCGGGATCTTCAACCAATTCCGAAGGTATGATAGGTTAATTAACCACTAACCATTCGTTTGGCAGCGGACTTGGATTTATTATGAATATTGAATTTACATGAAAGCGCATATGCTTAGGCCAACAAAGGACGACGTTGCTCAAAGAAAGTACTGTATGTAGGAAATTCAATGGTGAAGGGGAATATATGTAACATTCGGTGGTAAGATTGGGTGGTAAGATTGGGTGAGCAGGCTTTTCATTTATTACTGATCACCAATTCTAGAAATTGCTCGTAGTTGATATACACCCAACCATCAGAATCGTTGTCAAAGTTACGGAATGAGTTGGTTAGCGAGTGGATGGTGACACAAACCTGGATGAAGTTGTCGAATGTTATGTCGCCCTTGCCTGAAATAATAGGATGTTGAGTTCAACGAAGAGTGAAGGGGAAGGGGAAGGGGAGGGAAGAAGATTACTCACCTCTTTTGTCATATTTGAGGATTATTGTGTTGACCAATCGATCACTAATGTTGTAACCGAATGTACGCAGAGCATGTTTAAGCTCCTCTGCGTCTATCGAACCGCTCCCATCGCGGTCAAAGGTGCGGAAACATGTGCGCCATTTCTCGATATATCTCCATAACCCAACAAACTCGTAGATATCGATATATCCACTTTGGTCGCGATCGAACATATTCATCATGAGTCGAACAGTTTCTAGGTTGAACTGAGACATGTTATCTACAGATGAGAAGTCATTAATATACACTCAAGAGAAAACCAAGTTGAATAAAGAATACCGTTGAGTAAGGCGTTTTGAAGTTCTTCCGTAGTAAGTTTTCCATTGCCATCACTAAGTAGGTCATAAATTAGTGGGTTTCTTGAAATTTCTGGAACAAGCTTCACTTAAACTTACCTATCTACTGCGCTAAACCAATCTTGTAGTTGACGGTCTTGAATGGACGTTGGTTGCGCTTGGCCATTAGGACCTGGGCCTACGTTGGTGGAAATGGTTACATATGGCGTAGAAAACCAGGAAAAAAAAAGCTAAAATCCTCACCACCAGCATAGCCTCTATCCATGGGAGTGTTTCTGTAAGCCATAATTGTTTGGTGGTTTTTTATCAAGTTATGTGTGAGCACCTTCAAATACTATTCAATGGCTAGTGGGTAAAGATAATTCTTGAACAAGAATCAAAGGCGTATGAAGTGACAAATAAGTAGGTTGAAGTACTCAACTAATTTATATGATCCTGAATAGACCAAGAATGCCAAGAATATCTCTAATTACCACACCAAGTGATTCAACAATTCTAAAATAGAGGCCAATCGAAGGGACCCTCCTAATTAGGCGATCAGAGAATTTATCTGTATGTTTTCACATTGGTGGAGAAATACCGAGAATCCCATGACACCAATGTGACCAAGACATTGCCATCAATCTCACTCCCCAGTCCTATAATTGTAGCAAATATGCTCACATGTGGCGAACTGGTTCCAGAGATTTGGATCAATCTCAAAGTGCACTCGTAAGCTCAGAGATTAATGGCTATTATATAATAGTGATTCAGAGGTAAGAACATGCCTTGATCCGGAGAGCAGTCATGTCCAACTATCAGCCTATTGTATACCCACCTCTTGGTTCAGTGACTGTCCTCAAGAGTGGCCAAGAAATAACTGTCAGAGCGTACATTCCGAAGGAACGAGGTGAGAATTTATCAGCTGAGTTATGGTCCAATATTAATCATGATGAATGGGATGGCCTGAGCATGGTGAGAATTCCACTTCAAGAAGACGAATTCCTGTCAACTTATGTGGCCTTTGAAGTCACTGTTGAGTCAAATTCTCTACGGGCTGCTACCAACTTTGAATATACTGTGAGATATAAAGCCAACACGGATGAAGTGTGGAATTGGGCTGGACACAAAGACGCAAACTCCAAAGTCTTCGTTTCTGCCGAGTTGGAACCGGAGGAAATCGAGGTCGAGAGTTTATTTGAAGTGGAACAGCTTCCCGATTGGAAGTTCAATAAGATTAGAAAAAACGTTTGGAGTCTGGAAATCATGGCAGAATTTAGTAGTGAAATACAACAGTTCACCATAGGCAACATAAGGTCACTAGTACAGTGGGTTGGTCTGAAACGAAGAGGGTAAGCTAGGTGGCTTGAAATGGAATCATTCATCTAAGTAATCTTGCTATTTCATGGCTTTAGGCTCTACTGGTTAGAACCTTTAACAGGTTTACGGGATTTAAATCTGTTCGAATTCGATGTGCAATATCTGTTATGGCAACGACGAGATGGTTCTTTTGGAGTACTGATCCCCATTGCGGACGAATCCTGTTCAACTGCCCTTCGGTCTAGTAAAAGTGGTAAAATAGAGCTATCGGTCATTAACGATACTAAGGGAACTACAAAGGCGAAGGTACTTTTGAGTTTCGGCTCAGATCCATTTAAAGTCACCCAAAATTGCATGAAAGGAGCCAAGGCAATGTTCAATAGCGTTGATGATCCAGGGGTGTGTACAAGCGGATGGTATGAGAAATTGTACCACCGGTTAGGGTATTGTACTTGGAACGCTTATTACACCGATATATCACACGAGAAATTAGCGGAGCTAGTGGATTCATTGAAGAACTCGAAAATCCCCGTGTCTTATCTGATTATTGATGATGGCTGGTTGAACATTTCTCCAAGCGCACAGCTCAAAACCATGTCAGCTGACCCAAACAAATTCCCACAAGGTCTGAAGGGTATTATATCGCAGATCAAGGAAGAGTATCCGAATATACAAGACGTGGGTGTTTGGCATACCTTGTGGGGCTATTGGGGAGGAATCTCTCCTAACGACGAAATCGGCCATGAATACAAAACGGTCCAGGTCGAGTTGAGAAACGGGGGAACGGTGCCGTTGATTCACGCGAGTGACATCGAACGGTTCTTCGATGACTATCATAGATATCTACGTGACCAAGGCGTTACCCTTGTAAAGGTAGATGCTCAGAGTTCATTTGATGCTATACGTTTCCAATCAAATGAAGACGAGAACCCGCGTACCTGGTGGAAAGCGTATCAGGAAGCGCTGAAAAAGAGTACAGACAAGTACTTTGGTGGTAAAGTTATCTATTGCATGGCGCAGAGCCCAAGGCTGCTATTTCAGCAAATAAATCGTCACGAGCAGGAAGGCTTTGCGGTGTTCAGGTATATGCGCCATACAGAGCTGCTTAACCGCATCATCTACTAACTGGGCTCTGCTGAATTTTATAGAAATAGCGATGATTATTTCCCTGATGCTCCACAGGAGGCTCAGCCATGGCACATTTACACTAACACGCTAAACAATCTCTGGATTAGCCAGTTCCCTATAAGACCTGACTGGGATATGTTCCAATCTTCTCATCCATTTGCACAGTTTCATGGTGCCGCTAGAACCATGAACTCAGGGCCTATTTACATAACTGACCACGTTGACAGGTTCGAACTCGAGGTCATTCAGGCGTTGGTGGACGATGCTGACGGAAGAGTTTTGTCCAGCAAATCCCCCGGATTACCAGGAAGGAATGAAATATTCATTGATCCGACAAAGCAGGATTTGGCCCTGAAGGTTTGGCATATTAACAAGAACGTTGGGGTTAGTACCATTGGAGTATTCAATTGTCGACCAAAAGCGATTGTAGGCACATTTCGACTCTTGGATGTCCCCGGAGACCATGAAAAAGGGAGAGGATATCCCACCGATCTTATTGTGTATCTTACGAAGAAGAGACGAGTGGTCAGACTCAACAAAGGCGCAGCTATCCATTATATCTCGGTCGAATTGAACCAACGCGAGTTCGAGATTGCTGCTTACTATCGGTTACTCCACGTCCAAAGCGATCTGGCTGTAGTGTGTTTGGGACTATTGGGCAAATATTGTAGTGCGGCAGCCATTGCTCGTCATTACGTGCAGCAAGCAGAGTTGGAAGGTTCAGCGCCCATCTATCATGTCGAGTTGCAAGTAAAGACTGGACAGATTGGAGTGTATGTTGAGCATCTGAGTAAGTATCTGGATAAACAATCAGTCAAAGTCAGGTGGAATGGAAGGCAGGTGAAACGTTCCAAACTGGAATATGATCATCGAAATAGCCTGCTAATTGCTAAACTATGCGATTTGAATCTTGATACTGATCCTGATACACAGCCCGCCTCTCCATCTACAAAGCTCCAAATATGGTTCACCACAGCCTGAGTGTTGAATCAATCTTGCGGATATTTTGTGGGCCAATGAAATAAAAACAAAAGCCAATAAACAATGATATCCGTGATTATTTCCCTCTGGTTACTCGCATGTCTCGGCAGTCAATAGAATGAATACGATCATTTATAAGAAATTGGTGGACATTCATTGGTATATAGGTTGTGTTTGATCAACAATGGTTACTCATTATTGATGTTCACCCGGCATAGGACACTGGGCATAGGATAATCCAACTGCATGTATATTCTAAAGTTGAATAGATCCGACAAACTGTAGTGATATCTAATTATATAAAAGCCAGTTAAACGTATCTTCCACATCACCTTCCACTGGCTCTCGACATGGCTCCTTTTAGTGAAGTAATACAAACCGATATGATTGTTAGTGCTTCTGAACATCCACAGCGAAACCAACGGATTTACTTTGGAGACGAAGGTTTTGCTTTCTTCAGCTCTACCCCCACTCCTAGTTCTACAGTAACAAGCACATACAATCCCACGGTATTTCTTCCACTGAATAATAAAAGGCCTAAATGTACCCTTAATTGTCGAGCCTGTCAAACCTTGATAGCCAATAATGCCATTCATGCCGTTTTATTAAACACCACTAGAACGGAGCTTTACGCAACTGACATTTTACCTATCGGGTGAGTACTAAAAAGGGTACTTGAATAGCAAGCAATGGCTAACTCTTTCTTTCTTTCCTCCGTAGAGCCGAAGGCATTGGTGCAAATCGCTGTACCAAGAGTTGTCCTTGTCAAACCACAGATCTTGCCTGCTTAAACTGGTATTTTAAAAGTTTGTTTTTTTAGAATCCCCTATGTTCATATTTCTAAAACTCCTCTTTCAGTGGGAACATTATAGGATATTCTTTATCCTTCGTTTGTGAGAGTTGTACTACTGAGTATCAGTGGCGGTTCCCTCAAGATGC
Organism: Basidiobolus heterosporus B8920; assembly: GCA_000697455.1. Classification (NCBI taxonomy): domain Eukaryota; kingdom Fungi; phylum Basidiobolomycota; class Basidiobolomycetes; order Basidiobolales; family Basidiobolaceae; genus Basidiobolus; species Basidiobolus heterosporus. Next base: position 549 of record JNET01029661.1, on the reverse strand, counting down.
GGTCATCGCTAGTGAGCTTGTAGACCATGATAGCTATAGTACGGGATTTACTATAGACCATGGAGTAACAAAGTCTTCGGTGTTACATACAAAAGAATTCCCTGGTCGTTAGTTTGTATTGGGAGCGTCTATTTCATATAGCATATTAAGTTGAAGTAGAGCAATCACGTATAATTGGAGTTCTAATCTCATACCCCCTCACCAAGACTAACGTCGAGAGAACCAGCATTACTCAACTCACCAAGGGAAATCCATACAATCATTTCTCCTGATGGCGATGCTTTTTCAATTATACCAACTTTAGATTGGCAGTAAATTAGAATGGATCTAATGAAAAAAGGTTGAACTCAAATTGGTTCGTATATGATTACCACATTCTTACCCTAATAAATTGAATCTAGTCTTTGTATTCAATCGGTTTTTAATCATTTTATCACTCAAACTTCATTGCAAATAATAGACTTAATGTGAACAAGATTATTGATACTTTTGTTAGAGAGTGGTGCTGGCAGTGTAGGCGATATCGCATTGGTTGCACACACATGAAGC
>JNET01029647.1:0-11128 GCA_000697455.1 Basidiobolus heterosporus B8920 | reverse complement strand
ACTGGAGCTTGCTAGAGCCTAAAGATTATGTCTGAGATTTATTTTGCTATGAAGCTAAGTTCCACTATATACATGTAGCTGCAGACCTCTGTTGAAAGGGAAAAGAGTGATATTGGAAGTAACTTGGATAATAAGAAGTAGCTTTTGTATTCTCACTTGATCCTTAATTGTAATAATAAAGATATTTATACTGCTTGTTAGAATTATAAAAAGAAACTCTTACATACTACTCTAGAGGGCTCTAGGATCATACTGTAGAAGTTTTAGCTCAATTGGACACGTTTAAGTTTTTTTATAAATACAACATTTCGTAATCTTGTAATTAATCCATATTGATGTTATGTATTTCAGCTTTGACAAATATCTCATAATTAAAAGATATAGGTTATATACCTAATTATATGAATACTTAGATGCTAAACTAACTTAATTTCAACAACCTTTTCCTCTGTTTAATGAATATCTCATGATTACGAGCATAACATATATGTCTAGTTATATGCATACATAGGTACTAAACTAACCTAGCTTGAACAGGTATACATGAAAGGGTAATGTACGGTCCCAAATACCATGAGTGATTATCCCAGCATGAATCTGCTTATGAAATAAATGATTTTATGTCTAAGTATACGCATGATTGGAATTCCATATCTTAGTCTAGCTTCCTTAGGGTATACCTTCTCGCATGATGTCAGAAAATCTAAATGAATTACACATTGATGGTAATAGTGGAACAACGAAACCCGCCTAGAGTAATGCCTGGCTACTGTATTTCTATGGAAATCCACTTTATTTGAGCTTTGAATCTATGGCGACCTATTAGGAAAGCCAAGAAGTAAAGAGGCCCGCTTATTGATATATATTAAGATTAAGTTAAACCATTTCCACCCATTTTTTCATGGGAGTCTAACAGTCTTCATATGAATCATCTATTTAACATCAGTTGAGGTTGATATGCCTTGGAAATAGGATGCTTACAAATGGTTTGATTTACAATTCACGCGTGACCTAATTCCACTAGGAATCAAGCGCATTTTACTCTTTCCAATATAGGAAACCGCTCGATTCAATTGAGCTTTAATATTGATTCATTTAATTCAGTTTTAATATTGATTCATTCAATCTCGCCATCATTTAGTTAGTATTGACGGGACTGAGATGGAAAAACGAGATGTCAAATTAGCCAAGTATTCATGTCTGACCAGATATAGATTTTAGGAGTCGCGGTGCCATGGTTTCCAGGGCCTTGAACTCATTCTTGGGCTGATCAATTATTAGACATAGTTCAGTAAGACATTGGATTAACTCTTGTTCGTTTTCCACTAGTTATCGGAGGGCTACTTGATGTGTATTTCACAAACAATTCAAACACTCAAGCTCCCAGGGCTGCCACTATCGGCCAGGGATAGATATAGCAATGAACATGAACTGCTTCAAATGTACAAAAAGCCAAACAGAAACCATTCAGAAACTTGGTTGAATTTTCTTTATTTGGTGAAATGAATACCTCGGAGATGTAATTCATCCATGTGAGCACTACCAGACCATTGGCTATAGGTCACTGGGTCTCAAACCCAGACCCAGACCCAAACCCAAATCCAAATCCAAATCCTATGCATAACCTAATCTTCTCCCTCCCAAGACTGCTCTAGTGTCCCTCGACGCGGTTACGCCCTACTTGCCATACTCCTCACCAGAAAACACATTGAAGCCAGGTATGTCGATCAAGAAATCATGAGAACTCTGTGTGAGCAGAATCCACAAGATCATACCAAATGGGATGGATAAACCAAGTCCACCTGCTTTCATCCTCAACGTTCTGACAAAAAACCAAGATAGTAGATTGACTTTCTAAAAAGCGTATGAAACAAGTTATCCAAATTCAATCTACCTTCGGTGAGGTCTTCCATCAATTCTGGGGAAAATTCTTCCGGAATGCATCGGCAATGTAATCGTTCAGTAGAAGACCCAAATGGGAGTTAAAGCTGTACCATCACCGAAATTAGTCATGACTAGTAGTCTGGGTAATGCAATCTTCATTCAAGGGGATCCACTATCTTTGGAATGTGGCACAATATGAAAATAGAAAATCGTAAAAACGTGAATTCTTGAAATTCTAAATGATTCTCTTCTCCTTGTAACACATTCAACGAAACGGGTATTTTAGCGTATATAGTGATGGATATGGCTAACGCCTGAACCAAAGTAACGTCTGTAGAACATATGTATCCGTTTTCGTACTAACTGATCATCGTACTTCACACTCAAGCGGAGTTCCACATGTCGTCATGAATCTAAAGGTCGAGACATGTTCCACTCAGTTCAAAAGGATGATATCAAATTTCATCACTTGAACAAATGCTCGAGGGCATCGTTTTCGCCACAGAGACAGAAAACAAATGTCTGGGTAAATGAAGCTGTGCGCGTGAATGTGAATGCGAGTGTGAGTGTGAGTATGAGTGTGAGTGAGTGTCATAGCCAAAAAGGTACAGCTACCTAGCCTCGAAATCGGATCATTGGTTGCAAGAGGAGAATGCTGCTCTTTATCTACTCGCTCAGTGGTAGTAGGCTTTAGCACAGGTTTCATCTATGGGATTGGATAAGATTCGAGGGGAATTAAGGGAATTCGTTCACTGATTAGAATGGCTGCTGACTTCACAGGATAAGCATTTCTGAATCACTGGCTTTTGGTACATTAATCAAAGTCAGTTCTTTAGCTCGGTTGAAGAATTTCAAGTAACGCGATTGACGTGTTATATTGGTTTCATGCAGATTGGGCTCCGAGGCTCTACGAGTACGAGCATAGGTACAGGTACGGATACGAGTCCGAATGTGAGTATGGGTATAGGTGCGGGTGTGGGTGTGGGTGTAGGCGCGAGTGAGGGGGATCGTAATGTCTCTACTTTCCAGGAAAAATTTCTTATTGGCCTTTTTAGCCATAGAAGACGATGGTTGGTCACATCGGGATTCTCAACCAATCATAGAGAGGAACCGATCAAGATATTGTGGCCCAGCGAATCAAGGAATCACTATGAAACTCATGGTCTCCATGATTTGGCTATTGTGAAGTGTTCCATTCAGCGTCTCATTGAATTAAATATCTGTGCCATTAAATTGCCAGCCAGTTTAGCGTAGATTGATGTAGTGCCCGATTGAGTTATTTGCAACGGCTAGTGGATTGACTGCTTTAGTCATAGCACGCTACTATATGCATCCTGACGTAGTGAAATTGAGGCTGAGGATCATGGTAAAAACTACCCCTGATCATGCCCAAACACCCTTGATCAGCCTCATAGAAGGTTCGTAGTAACGTGTTGAATATGGAAGAATCTACGACGACTGAGTCCATTTTGCGCATTGTGGTGTTAGTATGGGTGGAAGATGATGGCAATAATAAGGTTCGAGAATAATGAGTCACTGTAGAGGTTAGAGTACGATCAATCTGATTGATTCTATACTCTTGATAAGACAGTAACGTCAGTGATCGAAAAAGTTTAAAATGAGCGTGGTGAACTCGAGAGAATCCAGTTGTTCTTTTGTTTCCCAAACCAGAATATTTATTAATTCTACACCAAATTCATAAAATGGCTGGCAATAACCCTCCCTTTTTTCATGAAGCCCAAAGAGCCCACTCCCTTCCTGAATTATCTATCCCTACATCTAGTTTTGACCTCGTCGATTTACTTGCTCATTATTCTACACAGCCTGAGCTTTTGAAATTGATTCTTCAATCCAAGTTACAAGAAGATAAACGAAAAACCGAGGAAACAAGGCTTCGTTCCATGCAAATTGACCTGATGATGTATGAACAAGGCCAGCAACAGATGTGTTTGTGGCCTGAACCTGGAATGAAGCGAGGAAGGGAAGAACTCTTCCCTGAGTTTCTATTGGACTTGGAGAAAAACTCCCGGCCTCGAATCGACACAAATCCATTTAGTGTAGTGGACTTTCCCCAGGGTCAGGACTTTCATGATTATACAAACTACAGTGGTGCTCTAACCAGCAACGAAAGGTTAGCATTTTCTCTGTAATAATCTTTACTCAATAGCATGGTTTCATAGTTTCTCAGTAGCGATACAGCATCACCTCCTACCCTATTCAGTGCTCTTGAGAATGAGTCATATGTATCCCAACCCAGTACCGATTCTTCGCCCACCATACCTGGATTCCCAAATTTAATTCCGCAGCTCACTATGGCCACCGTACCTACCATTCCAGGGTTTATTCCAACTTCCGGTTCTATGGATTCGGTTAACAATATTACGTTGGCCCCAAACCCTAATGCCACCGAATTTACTCACTCTAAACCAGACAAGAAGAAGCGTAACCGTAAAGCGATGCTCCCAATCTCCATGATAGTTGAAACCAAAGAATTTCCCTACTTGGACAATTATGTTTGGTTGAATAACGGCAATACTATTCAAAAGAAGACTGGTCTGAGGTAAACCAAAACTCACTACCCTTGCTGCACGCTTCGTCATACTCAATCAACTTTCAATTTTAGGTCTACCTATTACAAATGTGCTAACTGGCACAGAGGCTGCTCTGTAAATAAGACTGTAAGTAGTCAAGGAGATGGAGCGTATATTATCAAATACAGAGGTGAGCATCTTCCAGAATGTGGAATGACGGAGAAAACTTCGTCATGAAAAATACCAGACTTTCCCAATGAAAGGCCCTACTGAGTTTGAAGCAGGGCCGTGTTACCCATCCCCCCCTCAAATTCTCCATGTATATCTTCCATTGTTTTTCTTTTATGTAAGCTTTCCGCATTACTTCATCTTCTCACATGTAGACACTTTTTGTTCATCTACCACCTGTCATATGTTACGAAATCTGTACACTCCGACTATCATAAATGACAGACCATGCCTTCCGAAACTACTTAGTTCTAGAACTTCCTTCGTCCACAATATACAGTCGTTTTGCAGGGTTTTATTGCCTGTACCAGAAACTTGTCCTACCTGTAACTGTTACACAATCCCCTTTCAGACATCAACCAGAGGTCACTAAGTTGCTGGCATCGTTTGTATATAGAAGATAGGATCCGTGAACATCGTGCATGGTTGCTTTTTGTAGCGAACAACCGAGATATGGTTCTTATCATCTGTACATGTTTACATTAAGTGGGCTAACCAGGAAGCCACTAATCTGGACAGCTCTATTATCGGTCAGTGAGACTGTGATAGTGATAATTCAGTAATAGTTTCAAAGCTTGCTAAGAAAGTAGATGTTGTTTGTTTAGATTTGCTCGGAATATTCTATCAATGGATCTTAGCTGTATCGGGTTTTAGGTGGATTTTGATCTCTATTAGTATATTGAGGTTTCCATAATTACTATATGGCATTCATAGTCCAAATTGGCTCACTTCTTTCCTTATATATTTAACAGGAGTTGCTATTTGTTAATTTTATACATTTGATGATATAATTAGGCTTAAGATTCTCGCTTATGTTCTCTATCTCTATATATTATGCTTGTTTATTTCATATATATATTCTTCTTATTTTTTACATATATATTTTACTCACTTTGCCTGTCTTACTAATTCCTAGCTTTTCCTTTTGAGACAAACACCCTCTAATCATGAGATGGGCCTGTCCTTCTCAGACTACGACTCAAACACAGTCTATTATTAACGCTTAATAACAATCGCTAACAGTCATGGGATGAATGGACTGGTTTCATATCATAAAGCACTTCGCACAGGGTTTATTGGTACCAAGTGACGAATTCACGTTCCATACATATATAACGATGGGAATGTACGCAAGAATGTACACTACATATATATACTGTGCCATAGGGGCTACGTACATATTATATCATAAAACTGCCCCATACGGATTGATCAGGCATAGGTGAGATTATGGACAATCGAGGGAGCATAACTGCAACTTAATCCATTTTCCGGTTCAACGAAGATCTTTTTGACTTTCCCCTTTTCCAGGACCATGGCGAATCTTCTTGCCGCAATCTCTGCCCCGTCTTTGCATCGTTCTTGAAGTCCTATGGAAGTGATGAATTCTCCTTTGGGGTCGGCGAGGAAACGTACTTTACTGCCGTCTACACCAAACGATTCTTCCCAGGCTTTGGTGACGAATGGGTCATTCACTGAAACAAAAGCTAGCATATCTACTCCACATGAAGCCAATTCATGCATATGGTCAAGGTAACTTGGGATTTGGGCCCTTGAGTCTATTGGATTAAACGCGCCAGGGGAGCCTAAGATTAGTACTCTGTTGTAGAGCTTTAAAGCATCGAAGGCATTGATGTGGTTGTTCGGGGCTGCCTCTCTCAAAGAAATGTTAGGTAGCTGATCACCGACCTTTATGGATGGGGTGATGGTGGCATAGCGACGAGTGATCGGGTGTAGTAAGCTTCGCAACATGAGTGGTATTTGTGTCTCTAGTCAGAAGGAGGCGGTTGTATTTAAATCAAATGGCGGCTGGTATATGTTTCTTTGGTTTTACCCGTGATCAGTGACTGTTAAACAGAAAGTCCTGACCAGGGTTTTTGTACGGCCAATGAAGAGACGATGTAGATTAACACATGCCATGAGAATCCTAGTGACAAATCCCAAAACATAGGAGGTGTTTAGTAGATAAAATCGATTCGATTCTCACAAAAATATGGGTGTCTTAAGAGTCAGCTATTTCTTGATTATATTGACAGCTCTTTAATATCAAGACCGGTTTGCTTCAAGACTAGGGAACACTCATGGATATGATCCCTAGTTCGAACCAGAATATGCGTGGTTAAATCTATTACCAAGTTGTGAGACTCCAGCATATTGAGGAGGTCTTCAAAAAGAATCAAGCTAGGGTTAGGGTTAGGGCTAGGAGGGTGATTGTGCTTGGGCAATTTTACATAGATTAAAGATGGAAAGGATATCTACCAGAATTGAACTCATTTCTTAAAAATTTAATATCGAAATTGTATCTAGTATCTTGAACAATCACAAACCTAAAGGACCTAGTTTCATGAATCCAGGGTATACTAAAGAGCTTTTCCCACCATAAAATTCGAGTGAAATGTTCTAACGCTTTGTCACTCATTCAAGTATTCGCGCCTTGTTGTGTAACACATCCATCCAAGACCAATTGAATAAATAGCGCATGGCAACATTCATTTCTAGTTAGAGACAAGAATTAATATGCCGTCTAATGTGTTTAATTAGTATTGCTAACTGCAATGTAGACCTGCAACTTCAATTCGATCTCCAAAGAATCTCCTAAGGATAAGGGTTAGGATTATGAGTTAATCATCTAGTTGCGTTGCCAAGTTGAGACACATTACAGGGGAAGAGATTGTTCAGTTCATTGCTTGTCTACATGTTCGCTCTAACGTTATTTTTAGCTCACTTTCGGCAAAAATAACTCTTCCGAAATTCAAGAACCGGTTACGTTTGATGCAATTTTAATTGTTTTTTCTTGATTATAGTAGCTTTGAATTTGACTCATCAACAGAGCTGTGGGGGTGTTCGGGAGAGAGTTAAAGTGAATGAATCATTTTGGTCAACAGAAAATGACAAACATAACAAACCTGCTTGAAATCATGGCTGCAGCAAGAAATATTGAAATATATAAACAAGTTTGCCTTCCTAGTTGTTCAATATCATTCGTTTTCATTTTTATTTTCATTCACCTTTTGTTCTGGAATCATGAGATTTATCGTCTACGCCCTGGTTCTGGCGTGTGCTTCTTTGAGTACTACTTGGGCCCAATGTACGAAAAATGTCGTTCGTAAAGAGATCCGTCAGATCTCGGCTTCAGAAAGAAACGCATTTATCCAGGCAGTACAAAGCCTCAAGAGCAGCGGTAAATACGACCAGCTGGTTTCCATCCATTTGAACTATGTACCCTATGCCCACTCAACTCCGGCCTTTTTCCCTTGGCATCGGCAATATACAAAAGCCTTTGAACTTGCTCTGCAAAGTATCAACCCTAATGTGGTGCTACCATATTGGGTAAGATCACTATTTACTGCTCGTGATCAGGTTTGATATTAATCAATGTCTGTTAAACAGGATTGGACTCTTGACTCCCAGGCACCAGAAAAGAGCCCCCTTTGGACCTGGTTCGGTGGAAATGGCAGGAAAAAGGACGGCTGCGTTATTGATGGAGCATTTGCCAATTGGAAGACCAAGTTTCCCGATTCCCATTGTCTTCAGAGGAAATGGGACTCTGGAAACACCATATCAGCCTTTTGGTCGCCTGAATCCATCAATAACTTCATAAAGACTTCTAGCAGTTTTGACCGATTACGAAATAATATCGAACCAGGACCACATGGTACTGTGCATAATAACATCGGCGGGGACTTCATGCTAATGGGTAGCCCTAACGAGTAAGTCAGCTACAGGCATAATTGTTCTTGATTGTCTCAGACCTAACCATCCTTTGCTTATTTCCTTAGTCCAATATTTTTCCTTCATCATGCCTTCATTGATAAAATCTGGTCGGATTGGCAAAATGCTCACCCCAAGATCGTAAACGACTATAGTGGAACCAACCGAGTGGGCGGTCGTAAGGCCACAGTGAATGATATCATAACCCCGTTTAACATCCCTGTACGCCAAGTACTTAGCACTTCAGCACTTTGCTACAGTTATTCGCAAAGCTCAAGTGCATCCATCAACTCTTCGAAAAGACGCAGAAAGAGATCACTTCCACATAACACCGAAAACCAGTCACCTGCCTCAAAGAGTGAATTGCTCTTGAAAAAGATTGCTGCATGTGATCGTCCGGATTATGCCTCTCTCTTGGGTCTGCCAAAATCCAATAATCGGGCTACTCAACTCACAAAACTTCGCCCACCTAGAGGATTGAACGTCAGCTTTAGCGAAATGATGGGCTATGACCTTCACAAGGTGCGCCAATCAGAGCTGGAGAATGCATTCTTCCTTAAGGATCTGAATGAAATAGGATACGTCTCCAAGATCTCGCTGGCCAAGGTGTCCAAGAGCGAATGTCCTCCATAAATTGGCAAATTTCGAGAAGTCCCGTACTCACCATGCTTTGGTCATTCAATATGCATCGTATTTATTTTGCTTTCATCCACATTGAATTTTCCTATTCTCCCTCCCCTCACTTTAATGCTCTGGAAATAACGTTGATACCCTTCATGATATTAAATTTAATGAACAAATGATTGAATATGACTAATGGCGCTCATGTTGTTGGAATGGTAATGGAGAAATGAGCGATAGGCAATGAATGAATATATGTACTGAGATTGGAATGAAATATAAAGAGGTGCTGATGCATAGGTATACAAGCGTTTGATGTGGTCGATATCTCACTTGAATTGGCCTACAAAATTTTCTTCAATGCGGGCTGATCGAGGTCTGACTTCTCCAGATCCTTAGAGTGATCCGTGAACTCCAGAGTCATTCGGTTATTTTCTCGCTTGAATCGAATACGGAGGATAAGGGAGATAACCACCGTTAAGCTCAGGAGACAAATAAAGATGATGTGACTTGACGTGTATCGTGGCGCCTCCTCAGCTCTGAAGAACTGTCCTCCAACTGCACCACCAATGTTACCAAACGCAGACACCAGTGCGGTGCTGGTAGCAACCTTGGTAGAGCCTCTTGTATTATTAGAAATCCAAGCAAAGCAGAGAGGCATGCAAACATATAAGCATATAGCAATAAAGACGAGGCATCCATACAGTACCCATGCTCCATTTAAAACGATCAAAAGGATAAATCCAATGATACAGCATGTAGCACAGACTATGATGTAAATACCACGCTGCATCACCTTATCTGAATGGTGTGTGATGATTATGGTGCTAAAGAAGGCCACAACATAAGGAGGTGTTGTAAGTAACTGTGCGGTCACATTCGCAAAACCAAGGGAAGAAATGATGGTTGGCAAAAGCATTGATATGGTGACTGACGGTGTCAGTACGGTGAAGTACAGAACGATATAGAGTAAAACATCCACATCTGTAAACGAGGTAAGAAATTGGTTGCGGTCAAATTTAGTATCGGCCGCGATGGTTCCCTCAAGCTCTAAACGCTTCGTGGCAATCATTCTTTCTTCCTCTGTGAGCCATCCGGCTGTCTCCGGAAAATCGGGCAGGAAAAAGCTTAATATCAAATGACTGTTTAGCACTAAGATATACTAGGTAGAAAGATAAGTAATCGCTTACAAGGTAAGAATTCCAAAAACAATAGAGGGGATTCCTTCAATGAGAAAGATCCATTGCCATGCGGTTAAGCCTAAGTTATCATGCATATGACTAATAGCATAGGCTAGGATACCACTGAAGCCGCTTGCTAGTAGTGAGGTTGCAAAAAGAAAGCCAATTCTGGTGGCTTGCTCTTTCCTTGTATACCAGAAGGAGAAGTAATATATAACACCGGGAAAGAAGCTATTATTGGTGATGTTAGTTAAAATTGGAATGGTGTAATAATTTTACTTCACCCTACCCCGCTTCTGCTATTCCCAAGAAAAAGCGTATGGACATCAAGCCACCAAAGTCATGTACTGCAGCCCCGCAGCTGGAAATGATACCCCAGCTGACCATGATTCTACTAATCCAACGAGAGGGCCGAGCACGCTTCAGAAAATTGTTGGAAGGAATCTCAAAAATAATATAACCTACAACCTAAAGGGTTAGTCTAAAGTATTGGTTATAATAGCGAAACAGGGCTTACCGAAAAAGAAAATAGAAAGACACCACCCGAATTGCCCGGGCTTCAAGTCCAAGTCTTTTTCTAAGTTGTATAAACGTGCATTGCCTACAAGGGTTACGGCGGTAAGTATCAAGAACAGGTGTTTCTTGTATGAAGTAGACGAATACCCAAGTTTATACGGTCAAGAATGGAAAGAGTGTAAAGAATTAAAATGAGAGGTAGAATACGAGTGTCGTACTTTTTCACTATCTTTCTCTCAGTGTCGTTATCCCAAAAACGATCAGTAGTCATTGTCATGTAAGAAATTTTCGAGGTTACTTTCGAGGTTACAAATGCCAATATATAGTAGAAATGCAGTCAGAAAGCATCAGAATTTGCCATATTTTAACATTACCAAATTCAGCATATGTGTCACTTCCGATAAGTGGAGTGCCGAATAGTATAGATACTACACTATCAAGCAAACTGGTATATAC
>JNET01029628.1:0-12860 GCA_000697455.1 Basidiobolus heterosporus B8920 | reverse complement strand
GGCATAGCATACAAGGACTGGTAGCTCAGTGGTTAGAGCACCTTGCTAGAGTTAAGGAGGTCCCAGGTTCAACTCCTGGCCAGACCAATAATTCTCCCAAATAATTTCAACAGGTTTTACTTGGAATATTATTCACCAACTCAGAAGTTCCTTAAATACTTGCCTTCCTCAAACATTACCAGGTGACCCCAATCATTACACACATGTTCCTGGGACCCTTCTTAGCATATACTACATGTAGCTTTGTTTACCTCTTGACAGAGATATTACAGTCAACTTTACATTCAATAAATCTACATGTGAAAGTCATGTATTCTTTTAGTTCTCCAAATCATTTCCAATAACCCCCAGAATCTCACAACAGATACTTGACCAATCTTGATGAAAGTTGAGCAAACAGGTGGACTAGAGTCAAAGTATATTGATACTAGATTCCTGTGTATCAATGGCTCTAGCTGAGAGTGCTATTTCTGAAAGTAAAAATAGTGATATTAGAAGTTACTTGGGATATTAAGAAGCTGTCTTACTTTCACTTGATATTTTATTGTATTACCAAAAGGTATTTATACCTTTTGCTAGAGCTAAATAACAAAGCTTCTATGTACTATTCTAGAGGATTCTGAAATCATAGGGTAGAAGTTTCAGCCCATTGGGACATGTTTAAAATTCCTCATAAATCCAACATTTCATTATCTTTTAATTAATCTGAAATGATATTACACAAGTGAACTTTGACAAATATCTCAAACATGCCAAGTATTAGTTATGTACCTAACTATATGAATACTTTGGTGCTAAACTAATTGATTTTCATCATTTGGACATTTTTCAGTGCTTGATGTTGAGTTCTACCAGTTGTGAGACTCTAAGGGCAATTGAAAGTGATTTGGAGAGTTTGAGCATTAGGTGATTCATATTTGTTGATTTGTTATGTAATGTTGAGCTGGAGATTTTTACTGTGAACTAAAAAAGGAGTGCTTAGAGTATGGTGGAAAAAGCCAAGTGAGAGTTTTTAGATGGGGAAATATTCACCAGTATAATCTGGGTAAGATCTTAATAGAATCATTAAGTACTAAATTCCATGAAATTTTATCCTACCAACATTTCAATTCTTTTCAGATCCAGTAAGGAATGGATCGAAATTCGGACTAGTAGGCACCTGGGAGTCTTTGCACTGGCTCTACTAGAGCATATCAGCATCAAGCTCAAGGCAATAATATCGGTATTTGAATCGATGTACATTTTCATGAGGCCTAAATATAGTCGCAAAATCCTCCCCTTTTGATTGGAGAAAAAGAAATGGCTAAATTTACATCGATGAGGATGCCAGACACTAGACACTTGATTCTGGATGGTGTTACGAAATTCAGGAATTATGATGGAGTTTATTAATTGATTGGGTTAAAGAGAAATTCTTGAATGCTGTCATGTTGAATGAAATTGTCTACGTCTATATACTTCATTGAATTGGAGTATAAAGAATCCCAAATCTGGGCTATGGACATACTGGACCATTGAATCGCCCAGGAAGTGTGGCGAATCCTTGAGTCCAGTAGTACCCAGGTTGGCCTAAGGCAACCCCCATATGAGTAAACTTGGGATTCAATATATTCTTACGATGAGGTGGAGAATTCATCCAGACATCAAACACTTCCTCTTCGGAAGATTGACCGCGGGCGACGTTCTCTCCATACTGTTGCCACTGAAGACCGTGCTCTTTGATCGCCTTGTCCATGGGGGAGTGATCATACCGGTCATGGGTCATACTCTGATATTCCGCTTGCATGACTGAGTGCCGTTTACACACTAGATTTAACTCCTCACTTAACACCAGTGGACGCATGGACCGGGATACGCGTTCTTGGTTCACCAGGCAGATCAATCGTTCGGGGGAGAAAGCATTCACCATCATGGAAATGGTGAAAAGAACAAGGGAGAGTAGATGAAGTGGGAAGGAATTGATATGCATGGTCTCTGTCTAGTTGGTGGATGGTTTCTTTGACGAGTGGAGGCTACTGGAATATATAGCTTTCCAAATTCCCCTTAGATGTGAACATGCACATTTCATGTGATCCTATCCCCTACTTCTGCCTCGGTGATCACCAACCTCCCTGTCGATCAAATGAGGGTAGGGTAGGAGATGCGTGCATATATATATATATCTCAATACTCAGTTGATATTCTTGTTATTAGTCTATTTATTCGTATTTACAAACAATCCCAGAGAGGAATCATTAGGTTGCTCGGGAAAGAGGTCTATGTTGTTCCAATCAAATGTACACTCGGTCTATAGGAGGGTATCAAGGTAACGTAGAAGAAATCCAAATTAATGAGAGGTTTTTTACATTCTATAAGGTCGTGAGGGAAGTTCACCAAGTTACGGTGCACCAGGTTACGGCTCATTCTTTAGAAATGATTGCAAACTTTGATCAAGTAAGAAGGCAATCTTCGCGTATTCCGCTTTCTCTTCTACCGTACATTTACTTAAACTTGATGGGGCCAAGAATGTCTCAAGTTCACTCATGGATTTTTGATAGGAATCGGCACGGGAAAAGTAGGAGGATTGCTTGGTACCATGACGATCTTGGGCTTCAGTTTCCACCGGACTGGAGGGATTGCTGCTGGATGGTTGTCTCCTAAGAGGATTCGCCGTGAATAACCGCATGGCCATAGTACGAGAGATTGAATTGGGATTGGGATTGGGATTGGGATTGGGATAGGGATCGAAGTGGTTCCAGAAATTTACAATGAAGGTCCGCTGTTGGGGCAATTTCCAGGATTCTGGTGAGCTCCTTTGTATTTATAGTCGTTCGCGTTCCGAGGATTCCTATCATAACCATCCATTGGCACCCGATCAGTGGTTCCCTTTTGGGAATGTTCACTGATATTTCCTTAATCAGCTAGTTCATCGCTGCCCAATGGCCCTGGATGTGATTGGTTGGAAGTTCATTGATCCCTCGTGATTTGCCAACAAAACCACTGTCTCTGGTTGAATGATGACCCAGATGACAACGAATGGTTCCAGTGCGCCTAAACATTTAGACGATCCCTCGGTAACCGCTGATAATCCACAACCAGCCTGTGGTAACCAATTGTCAACTAGTAGAATTTTGAGTTTGGTGAGGAGGACACTTTTGGAAAAGATTTCTCGCTCGTTTAAGGAACCTTCGGAGTACTTTGTTGTTTTGGTGAGCTTTCTGTATCAGGTGAACCAATTTCTTGGGTCGAGTTCTATTTTAAGTGAGTCATTCCAGATAAACTAGAGAATCTTCGTATCAGTCCGAATCCACTGATAGGCGTCTGATGTATGGCTTCGGATTCGATCTATATGGGATAGTTTGGCCCACCATTCGATCCCATATACGGTTACTGTTAGAGCACAACATCCAGTTTTGTTTAGGCTAGGGTTAGGGTGTTTGTGCTGAATAGGTCAACAAAACGACTTCTTTATCTGATATGTTTAGGAGATGTGTTCAAGTTGAGCAATGTTGTTTGGGAGTGTGGTTACTAGCAAGCATGGATCAGAAACCTTAGAGTAGAGGAATAGCCATCACCACTATCCAGATACCTTCCATCCACTCACCCACCCACTCATTCACTCATCCGATAATAGATAGTCTTCGTCAGCGTCTAAGAATAGACACGTGAACAGTAAGCAGTAGGTACCTCCGAATTTCCGAACGGTTGGTAATGGTTGGAAAGTATGGAGTTGAGTTAGTAGACACACTTATTACCAATCAACTTCAAAAGTCAAGAACACCCCACAGTCTAACGAAATTAGATAAATGAGTTGTAGTTGAGCGATTTATCAAGCTTAATAGGTAGACGAAGATCAGTTTACCTTCATCTGTTGTATTCTCAATTTTCCTCGAATTTCGTACTTGTTGAACTAAAGGTTTTTCCCAAGCCTAAGTGACCAATCAGGTGTGGAGGATTTTGACCAACTCATATGCATCAATTTATACGTATATGTATGGTCATAGACTTCTCGTACGAAGGTTACCTAATTTGAGTTCATGGGCTGGGTAATGGTTTCTCCTGAACCACCCCTTATCCGTAGGTTATCAGTTTAAGTCCCATGGGAAGAGGAAAATCATTCTCGTGGATGTTGATGTCAAGTGAAATGAAATGAATTTATTAACTGTACATTTACGAAATGATCGAATCTAAATATATTTCTTAGCACGGAATCGCTTCAAGTGAAGGGATGAACAGATGACAGTAACCGATGACAGTACCATGGCTAATCCAGCAAGTTCAGGTGGGAAAGGATGCAACCACAGTGGGTAGAATACACCGGCGGCTACTGGAATGGCCAAGAAGTTGTAGAAGAAGGCCCATGCGAAGTTGTATCTGATTCGACGCAGTACCTTCGCTGACAGATCTAGCATGATAAGAAGAGAAATCAAGTTGGGCGTATTGAGAATAATGGATGCTGCCTCGATGGCAATATCGGTTCCGGATGAAGGAGAGATTCCAACATCGGCTTGGGCCAAGGCGGGTGAATCGTTGATACCATCTCCAACCATGGCCACCACTGCGTTCCGGTGGTTCGGTATGTTCTTGCGTGTCCATGGGAACCACCGTCCCTTGAAAGTACGAGCAGGATCAATTGACACGCCTTGGGCTTGTAATGAGGCCACCTTGGATGCTTTCTCGTGCGGTACTACTTGCGCCATCACCCTTTCTGGCTTGATACCGATCTCGCGTGCAATAGCCGTGGCGGAAATGCGATGATCGCCAGTAAGCATCCAAACTTGGATACCGCGCCTCTCCAGCTCGCTGATGATTTCGGCAGTGTGCTCACGTGGACGATCGGCCACTCCAAGAGTAAGTACAATGAACCCGTTGATAGCAACTTGAACAATGGAAGCACCGGTGTTCTGGAATGCCTCGATTTCACGGTCCTCTGTCTGCTTGTCAGTCACCGATTCAGCGTATTGACTGCCAATGGAGGTAATCCATCCAGGGCTTCCAATTTGGACAGTGAGTGATGCGTATTCCAGTTCGCTGTCTTGGCTCTTGTAGATGAAACTGGGGAAAATTCGTGATTCCCCTTGGGTAGCCACGTTGATCACTGCCTCGATACCCTTTCCGGGAACTTCTTGGCAAGACTCTACTTCAAAAGGAACAACGGATGAGTAGTCAGCAGGTAAAGTGCTTTCACTGGGCTCCTTTTCGGAGGCTTTCTTCTGTTCGACAAGTGGGGCGATGATATCGGTGGCATGTTGGGTCACTGCACGAGCTAAAGGATGCTCGGAACCGCTTTCGAGTTTGTGTACTAGCTCCCACAAAAAGCGCTCCCCATCCGAAAGAATCAATGTGTTGGTGTCTTGATCTTTTTCGGTGATCCGACTGGCACTCAAATAAATTCTCACCCCGTTGACGATAGGCTTACCTATAGTCAAAGTACCCGTTTTATCGAACACAATAGCATCGAGTCGATTGATCATTTCAAGGGCTAAACCACCTCCTTTGATCAAGATTCCGTGCTTGGCAGCAACACCGGTTCCGACCATGATGGCCGTGGGAGAGGCGAGTCCTAGACCACACGGACAAGCGATAACTAACACGGTGATAGCAAACCATAAAGCAAAGACACCGGGTGAGGTTTTCTGCTTGGAAATCCACTCAGCGGGAACGTGTCCGGTGGAACCAAGAGCACACCACAAAATAAAAGTGATGATGGCGAGTGAAATGACAAGAGGAACAAAAACACCAGAAAGCATATCAGCCAATTGTTCCATAGGTGCCTTCTTTGCGGATTGTGCCTCTTGTACCAGCTTAATGATACGAGAAAGAGTGGTATCAGCACCGACCTTTTCAGCGATGAAATAAATCGGGGAAGTCAGGTTGAGAGTGGCAGAAATTACTTTGTCTCCTTTCTCGGCGCTCTTTCTGACTGGAATGGATTCACCAGTGATGGTGGATTCATCAAAGGTAGAGGTACCATGATACAAAGTACCATCACAAGGAATACGTGTTCCTGGGTTGACCTTAAGGATATCTCCTTGTTGAACAAGCGCAAAGTCAATTTCTTCTTCCTGAGCATTCTCAATAGGTTGTCCCTCTTTTATGGTCACCAGAGTAGCAGTCTCAGCTTGTAGTTCCATAAGCTTGCTGATAGTATCGAAGGTTTTTCCTTTGGCGTGGGCTTCAAGATATTTACCAAACAAAATGAACGTAATAAGATAAATGGTGGTGTCGAAAAATTGATGTCTCTCGGATGAGCTTTTCTGGACAATGTTGGCGATACAAGTTCCGACAGAAGCAAAGTAAGCAACACCTGTGCCTAGGGAGACAAGTACATCCATATTGGCGGTATGAGCGTAACGTAGCGATTTGTATGCTTTACGGTAAAATGGCCAAGCTAGAATGAATTGGACGGGGGTAGCAAGGATCCACATAATAAGGAAGGATACACTGAGACCTGGGCATACTTGGGATTCGAATGCCCTACGAACCCGATTCTCTTTGGATAGTGCAACGTCGAAAATGATTCCAATAATAAAAGCAGGAATAGCAAAGCCAAGCGCCCAAAGGAAACGAATGAGCAGGGAGCGAGTTTCTCGATTGTGACGTTCTTGAATGGAAGGACCCTTGGTATTGGGCTGAACAATCGTAGCTTCATAACCCAAATCCGAGATTAGCTCAACTAAACTACGTGGACCTATCTTTTTAGGATCGTGAACCACCACGCCGGATTGCATGAGAAGATTAATTTGGCAGGATACAATGCCGTCTTGTTCTTTAAGATTAGACTCGATGCTATTTACACATGAAGAACAAGTCATTCCGGTAATGTTAAGGTTGGTGGTGATGGTCGCGCTGGCTTCTCTTGATTCTTCATTGCTCGAGTCATTCTGCTGAATGGTTTCCCATTGCAAATTAGTTAGGTCGTAGCCGATATTAGAAATCGCCTCATTGATAATTTTTCCGAGTGTTTCTTGGTCTTCACTAGCGAATACAGCCACACCACGACCAGTAAGAGCACTAACACTGATAGAGCCCTCGACGATAGAGTCAATGGCGGAAAGTGCCTTTTCGGTAGTTTTAACACATGAGGAGCAAGTCATTCCCTCAATTTGCATTGTAGCACGACTTTGATATGTTGTCTTGGCTGACTTCTTCTTGCTGATCACTTCCCATCGCAAGTCGACCAAATCGTAGCCTATATTGGAAATAGCTTCTTCAAGTACCTTGCTAAGGTTCTCGCGGTCTCCGTTGGTGAATACGGCTACACCAGAGCCGGTCAAGGCACTAACACTGATGGATTCAGGGACAACAGAATCAATAGCATTTAACGCCTTTTCGGTGGTTTTGACGCAAGAGGAGCAAGTCATTCCCTCGATTTGCATGACAGCACGATACTCAAAGGATTCCTCTGTTTCGTCAGATTTTTCATTTTGGTTTTGAGATTTGTTTGAAATGACCTCCCATTGGAGATCGACTAAATCGTAACCAATGTTTGAAATGGATTTTTCAATCACTTTGCTTAACCGCTCACGGTCATCAATTGTGAAATCAGCTACACCACGGCCCGTAAGAGAACTGACACTAATTGATTCAAGGACAACGGAATCAATTGCCGCTAGTGCTTTTTCGGTAGTTTTGACACAGGACGAACAAGTCAATCCTTCTAATTGCATGACGGCTCGGTACAGAAAACTTGTATCAGGCTGCGATACCACAATGTTCTGTAGATCTGAAGACATGATGCTTTGTATGTATATGAATGTGGTTCCAGGATTATGTACGGGAGGAGAGAAAGTTACAGGAAAATTAGGTAAATTGGTGTACAATACTAGTTCGTAAGTCAGTCGAGAAATATCAAGGGCTTATATACATCTGATTCATACCCAAATTAAGCAACTTCGATCAAAGTCAAAATCTTATTGAGCTATTGCCGGATTCATATGAGCTATTTGAGCTATTGGACATCAAGTTTCATCAAACGTTCCAACTCTTATCATCCCATTACCGGGAAACTGAAGGGTAACTAATATAGAAGGTGAGCGGTTTTTCTCATTTGCTGTGATCCTCCCTGCTAGCCAATATTTCTCAGCTGGATTACTGTATTTGGTAGCAGCGTTCGATCATCTTTGTCATGCTTTGGTGGTGAAAATCCAAGCCAATGAACACCATTTTCTCATTGATTCCTCCGTTCTAGAATATCGCACCATTGCTGTTGCGAAAACATCGCCAAAATCCCTCACAGTAGCAAATACGACATTTAGTCGCATTTGTCCGATTCGGATTAATTCTCTACTCAAGTTAAGTGTCTAATCGTTCAATGATGAATAATCTCTATCCTAAGCCTAATTCGGAAGTGTATTTATAAGCAGACACCATTTATATATATTTGTTTTTGGACGACGCGAAAATCGTTGTTTTCTAGGATTTCTATTGAGTAACCCTTATTATATTAATCCTTTGTAGAGTTGAGATGGTTTTTATTGGTTGAATATATACACTGTGGCTCAACTACTTTCGGAAAATGACCGACTATGAACTGGATTAGATTTCTGCTTAAATTAATCCATACTCGTAAATATCGACATACTCCTCAGACGGCTATGTGATACCGGCTGATTTCAATGGCAAGGTCTTCAACTAAATTAACCCTATTGTTGATTAGTTTAGTTTTATAATTCTAACTCAAAGCATGATCCGGAGCGGAGTTCAGTAGTTCAATTATCATGTACCAAGGAAGTTATAAGAAAGACTTGAAATATGTTACAGACTATCTAGGATATCCAAGAAAAGGTGCCTCTCCCAAGAGTACTAGGAAGTACTGCGAGAAGTTTGACTGACTCTCTCCTTGCTTCTATACCAGGTGCTGGTGATTAATTCTTGGATGCTTTCCCCCAGGTAAAGGAGGAGGTTGGTGAAAATCTCGAAGAATCAAAAGAGCTCAATAGAAAGGATAAGGACAGTGAAAAAAAAACTCATATCTAAAACATACTCAAAGATAAAGAAGATCTTTGAAAAGGGAACGAATGAAAATCCTATGGAGGAGATAAAAAACCGACCAAGAAAAAGTAAATTTGGAAGAGGCGAAAATTATAGCCGGAAAAGTGGATGATCTCGAATAGAAAGAAGGCTAGCTATCTTGAAAAAATGTCTTATGACAAGAAGAAATTTAAGGGTGCTAAGGTGCTATTATCGAACGCAGCAAACGAACATGGCCTACAGGTAAATGAGATGGTAAATGACCGGATATCCCGACTAAAGAAAATGCCCGAACAAAGTGTGAATGAAGAGACTGCCAGAGAGGGCAAACATTTGGTAAAGAAATCGTTAGAGCTCAAGGACCTGAAGAAGAGGTTAAACAACAGTCTTGGGAAAAAGTCGAGAAGTTGGTAACACCTGTATTGAAAGAATCCCCCAAGTTGAGACAAGTCGTTGATGGGAATGTCAAGGTGATAAAGCCTCTAGCCAAAAGAAGGGACTCGAGACATTAAAGATCATTGGGGATACTTAAAGGACAAGAATCTCAGTAATGAGGCCAAAATAGATGAGAACATCATAACCAAAAAGTTGATGATCTCAAAGAGAATACTACCCAGTAAAATAGATTAAAATAAAGCAAGATCCATTTGATTGTGTTTATATTTACGTATAGCCCCAAATTTGTATTTGTTGGTGAAGGTAGAAAATTGTGATGTGAAGTTCACATAACTTCGCACTTACGTCTTCACTTCTGTTATATTTACTGCTCCTTACCCACAATTCACCTGTGGGTTTTACTTCAAACATGCTGAGCTATTACGTGCTATTACGTACCATTTCATAGGTCACTAGGAGAATACATTAGAAGTGACACAGTTGCCATAATATTCCGCATCTTTTGTGATAGCGTAAAATGAGCTAGCTTACATTGAGAGCTGTTCCTGGTTTACAAACTTATTTGAAAGATCATAAAAATTACTAAGAGGAAGTCACGATGTTGTATATAAACCAATATCCCATGTTTTCTATTAAAGCATCCCAATCAGTAAAGTTTGCGAGCAACTGAAAAGATCAAATCTTATAACTCACCTATTCCTGACAAACTCTAACCATGAGAAGGCTAGTGCACTTTAGATTAAGTTTTAATAGAAAACAACCACTCTGAAGGTACCCATTTAGATTTCGTGAAATCAAATAATGCCATTACCAAATAAAGTAAAATCAAATTTTCTCTGCTATGGTTCATAAATTACAAACTGAAGTCATAGAGATCAGGTAATGTAAATTAAAGTATGTTGGCTGATCGAGCGGGGGCCTCAAATGCAAAAGGAGTGATTCTGAGGGGCTGTGAGTGTGGGGAGGGGGGAATGCTTACGATTCTTTACTGAGAGGAGTACCAAATAACTACAGATGAATATAAATAGGCGCGGGAGAACCAAGGTTTGAGGTATCTAGATCGATAGAATCACCATAACTACAAATATAATATGAAATTCTCCGCCCCCAAAGTCTTGTGCCTTCTTTCAGGACTGACAGTTCTTAATGCAGCAGCCTTCGACAGAAGAGGTACCGGTGCTTATGATATAACTGATATATTCAATGGGGACAATGGAGGTGATAATGGAGCCGGTGTATATAGTTCTGGCAACGGAGATGTAGGTAACGGTGGTGGCGACAATGGCTCAGGCAACGGAAATGGAGGCGCTGGTGGTGGCGATAATGGAGGAAATAGTGGGAATGGTGGTCATGGTGCTAGTGCTTATGACTCTGGCAATGGAGGTAGCGATAACGGTGACAATGGCCTAGGTAATGGCAACGGTGGTAACGGTGCTGGTGCCTATGGTTCTGGTAATGGAAATGGAGGCGCTAGCGGTGGCAATAATGGAGGAGATAGTGGAAACGGTGGTAATGGTGTCGGAGCTTATGAATCTGAGAATGGAGGTGCTGGTAATGGTGGTAGTGACAACGGAGCTGGTAATGGAAATGGCGGTGACGGTGCTGGTGCTTATGACTCTGGCAATGGTGGGGCAGGTAATGGGAACGGTGGTAATGGTGGTGATGACAACGGAGCTGGCAATGGTGGTAATGGAGCTGGCGCTTATAACCCAGGCAACGGAAACGGCGGCAATAGTGGGGCAGGTAATGGAAACAGTGGTACTGGTGGTGGTGATAACGGAGCTGGGAACGAAAATGGCGGTAACGGTGCTGGTAATTATGACTCTGGCAATGGTGGAGCAGGTAATGGAAACGGTGGTACTGGTGGTGGTGATAGCGGAGCTGGGAATGGAAATGGCGGTAACGGTGCTGGTGCTTATAACTCTGGCAATGGTGGGGAGGGTAATAAAAACAGTGGTAATGGCGGCGGTGACAACGGAGCTGGCAATGGCAACGGTAGTAATAGGGCTAGCGCTTATGGCTCTGGTAATGGAAACGGTGGTAATGGCGGTGGTGTTAACGGAGCAGGAAATGGAAACGGCGGTAACGGTGCTGGTGCTTATGACTCTGGCAATGGTGGGGCAGGTAATGGAAACTGTGGTAATGGCAGTAGCGACAATGGAGCTGGTAATGGAAACGGCGGTGACGGTGCTGGTGCTTATGACTCTGGCAATGATGGGGCAGGTAATGGAAACGGTGGTAATGGCGGTGGTGACAACGGAGCTGGTAGTGGAAACAGTAGCAATGGTGCTGGTGCTTATGACTCTGGCAACGGCGGAGCTGGTAACGGAAATGGAGGTAGCGGTGGCGGTGATAATGGCTCAGGTAACGGAAACGGCGGTAACGGTGCTGGTGCCTATGATTCTGGCAACGGCGGAGCTGGTAACGGAAATGGAGGTAACGGTGGAGGTGACAATAGCTCAGGTAATGGAAACAAGGGTAATGATAGCGGTGATTATGACTCTAGCAATGGCAATGGAGGAGCTGGTGACGGAAATAGTGACAATAGTAGTGGCAATAATGGCCCAGACAATGGAAATGGCGGTAACAGTGCTGGTGCATATAACTCTGGCAATAGCGGGGCTGGTGATGGAAAAGGTGACAATAGCGTTAGGGATGCTGGTGCTGGATCTGTCTCTAGCCCCTACGATGCTGGCGCAGGTGATGGCTCTGGAGAAGCTGATTGTGAATAATAGTAAATACTCAAGGTTTAAAATCCTTTCATTTCATAATATATAATATTAGTACTAAAAATTAAATAAATCTTACAATTCGGTATGTTTCCTCAAAATCCTTCAAGTCACGATTTTCTGTACATAAAAGAACTAGTTTATTACTTTGATGGGAAGTTGCTGGTTAAAGTTTGTGTTCGCCAGTCAAATATTCTGCATCGTTTATGACAACGTTAAAGATGCTCATTAGCTGTCTTAAGCTCCGATTATTGAACCCAGCTAGCAAAAAGGCCGTGAGGGTCAAAGCGAGAGGAACCCGAACTCAATCCTTTCAACACTCTAATCATCATGAAACAAAGACATCAGCGCTTATGCTTAATAAATATAAGTACGATCCAATACAGTTAACCTTGTGCAACGACTTGATCGTAATATTACCCCTTATATTAAGGTCGTCACGTTAATATGAAGTCAGCATCGTCTTTTCTCGTTTCCCTGCTAAGGTTAAGTCCAAAGAAGCCACTTTCAAGCATCAATTCAATTAATGCATGTCGGCTGACTAAGGGGTAACAGTAAAATTAGAAAAGGGATTATTCAAGGGGACTGTAAGTGTGGGGTGATACTTACTACTACCCTATCTGAGGAGAATCAAACCACCGCCGACGAATATAAATAGGTACAGGTGAAGTAAGGCTCAAAGCATCTAAATTTATAAAATCAACACAACTACAAAATGAAATTCTCCGCTCCCAAAGTTTTGTGCCTTCTCTCAGGGTTGACAGTTCTTAATGCGGCAGCATT
>JNET01029615.1:0-18729 GCA_000697455.1 Basidiobolus heterosporus B8920 | reverse complement strand
GATCTAAAAAACTAATCTACGTACTTCATCATTGACTAGGTAAGCCTTCGATTTGATCATCTTGGCTATCAACTTGACGGCGTCTTCACTAGCCTCTCCAGACTCATCGTTTTGGAAGAGCTCGATAATGGCTTCGCAACACATCTCTGAAATCTGAAGATTTGAAGCGTTAAGAGGATGCAATGGAATTTCTGCACGTCTCTGGATTATCGCTCACCTTGTTTGGAGACTTGGTTCCCATTCTTGAGATGATGGCCGTCATGATATTAAGACGAAAGTTGAAATGGGTTACACTGGTAAGGAGGTCACACATACAACGAATAGCAACAATAGAGAGGTCATCGGGCTCGGCCTTGGGGTCTTTGTGGTCTATTCCAAAAAATTTAGGAGCCTGGAGAGATTTAATATATACAAGATGAGCAGCTTACTTCTGTGGGCATTCTCCAATGACTGAAGATAGGCTTGGTAATTTGTCAAAAGAGTCTCTTCATAGTTACGAAGCTTTTTGACATCCTTGGAGAGTTTGGCAGTCAGTTCCTGTTCAGTGTAGTTACGAATACGATACCTAAAGAATCGATTAGGAATCAGTTGACTAGCCAGGTAGCGTTGATGTATCTCTTGGTGAAGAGCACTTACCCAGGAATAATATCTTTGTAAACAGCTAACTGAGTGAGAAAAGCGAGCTTCTTGATTGTTTTGTTTTGATCTTTGGCGATGTCACGGAGGCCTTTCAATTTCTCGATCTGTTGTAGGACGCCCAGGTGGTTAGTTAGTGAATGTTGGGTTCAGGCCGTCTCTATATATCGAATTACATACATTCTTTTCAGGATCTTCGATGATCTCTTGTGCAAGTTCCGCAAGCTCTTCTTTCTTGGTAAGGATGTATTGCTTCTTCGTAATTTTGGGTTCAGGGGATGGCTCATGTGTCTCTGACTCAGCCTCCTCTTCCTCCTCATCTAGTCCTTCATTCTCCTCATCGGTATCTTCATCTTCCTCGGAACTATCAGCCTGCTTGTCCAATTCCTCTTGATTGTTGGAAGTTTCCTCTGGGATGGTTTCTTCTGAATACACTTATTAGTGAGTGCTTCCGATGGAGAAATCCAGTCAAGAACACAAGATACCTGATACTTGCACAATACGACCGTCGGCAGTCTTAATGGGAAGTTTCTTGAAGGATTTATCCTCCCAATCAGATCTCATCTTACGAGGTTGTTTTTCATATTCTTCTAAATCAGAGTCCGTATCGAATTCTAGATCGTCCTCTTTGGTTTTTTTGGCACCTTTAGCAAAAGCGGTGGTAGCCTTTTTTCCGGTGACAATCTCATTTCTTGGATAAATAGATGGTTTGGTTAGTGGAAGTTTTCAAAAAAGGTAAGTTTCTACACGGGGTGAGAAATAGAATACTAACTTGGACAACGCATCGGGATTCAAACTGGTGAGGAAAGAAGAATATCCGGAGTGTTCGGCGAAAAAGCCAATGTCATCTTCGGAGAGTTCCACGTCCGAATCCTCGTCACCCTGTCTCTTGGGTACTTTCACCTTGGCTGGAACCTTGACTCGGTTGGTGTTGGGCCTGGATTGTTTACCCTTCTTACTAACATTCTTCGCTTTTCTAGGGGGCATGGTATGATGTAGTTGGGGTGGAAAGCTCAGTTGATTTTACTATAACACTAGAACCCTACACACATTCATTCACTCCCCTTCCTACAACTATCAAAAATTGGACTTGGTTTTTTTTTCTTTTCCATATTGTGAATAAATGGATCACATCGAAATTCGCTGAATGTTTGCATTTTTTTTCGACTAGGCTCAAGATGATTTTCCAATGGTTGGCGATATTTTATTAATATCTATGTTTGAATGAATTAGGATGATTTTTGAGATGGATCATCACTGACCTGACCCAAAATGAGATAAACTCGGTACAGAAGTCAATGATTGAATGGAATGACTTTATGGTTTGATGATTTCCAGACCTCCCAAGAACGGTCTCAAGACCTTGGGAACCACCACATGGCCCTCCTCGGTCTGGTACTGCTCCAAGATCGAGATGATCATACGAGGAATAGCGCACGCAGTGCCATTAAGGGTGTGGACAAACTCTAAAGAGGTCGATTTCTTGGCTGAGGCAGAGGTTGGGGCCTCGCTGCGATAGCGGATGTTCAGGCGGCGAGATTGATAGTCGGTGCAGTTCGAGGTACTAGAGATCTGTGGCATTCAAGAAAATCAGAAAATCATGTTTGTAGATGGAATGTGAAGTTTTGCCTACCTCTCCCCAACCATTGCGGCCTGGCATCCAGGCTTCCATGTCATACTTCCGGTACGCACTAGCACCAAGCTCCTCGGTAGGCATGTCAAGAATCCTGTAACAATTCTCGGCTTTAGTGGTTGTTCAAACAGTTTGGCATAAAAATCGAGAATCTCTTCCTACCTGAAACACAGTCCCAAGTCAGTGAAAATCTCCTCTTCCAAGGCTCTTATCTCTTCCAACATCCGGTTACTATCCTCTGGCTTGGCGAAGGTGAATAATTCTACTTTGCTAAACTGATGAACACGATACAATCCCTTCGTGTCAGCACCCCTCGCTCCTGCCTCGGCTCTAAAAGCCCGCCCAAACCCGACCAGCTTTAAGGGCAGTTTCTCTTCCGGTAGGATCTTATTGCACATCATACCAGCAAGAGGAATCTCTGCTGTCCCCGTAAGACACAATTGGTGTATGCTATCGGCCGTCTCTTCAGAGTTCAAACTGTATATTTGAGTGGACTCGTTATCTCGTGGTTGGTACCCACAGCAATGAGCAATATCAAGCTTGACGACATCAGGGGTGATCACAGGAGTAAAGCCCTTCGACATTGCCTTGGCCATCGCATATTGGATCAACCCGATCTCGAGTAGGGCACCAGCATTTTTCAGATAATACCAGCTAGATCCAGTCACTTCAGCAGCTGCCTCTAAATCGATCAAATCTAACGAACGGGCCAGTTCGATGTGGTCTTTCAATTTCCAAGACTCCTTCCTTGGCTCGCCTATTATCTTGACAACTTTCGCGTTTTTCTCTTCACCGATGGGTGCTTCAGGGTGGGTATCGTTTGGGATGTTTAGCGCAAGTTTATATAGGTGTTTTTCAAGTTCCTCAAAGCTGGACTCCTTTGCTTTTAGGCTCTCCTTGATCTCTTTGGCGGCCTCCAGTAAAACTTGACCAGCCTCAGATTTCACTTGCTTTCCTAGTTTTCCTATCTCCTTGACTTTTTCGTTACGTTGGTTGCGTAGGTGGTTGATTTCTTGGGTTAAATCGCAGAATTTGTCATACAAGTTAACGACTTGACGTACATCGACTGAACGCATATTTCGTGAAACAATGTTTTGCTCAATGGTTTCCAGGTTATCTCTAAAGTGTTTGAAGTTCAAATTCGGTTTGGGTAGTGCATTCACTGGAGAGGTCATCCCTTCATTATTCAAGTGGAAATGGAGAAACGGTTAATTCCGGCACTGAATTACTGTAAGGAACGCTGACTTACCAAACCATCTTCTGGTAATGACGGAAGGTACCAGAGGTTTCTTGACTTGAAACCGAAACATGCTGCTGGTAGGAGGCCTGGGTAATGCGGTCTACTATAAGGCTTTTCAAAGTGGTGGCAAAGTGGGCAGCCTATCTTGCGAAAGGGAAATTTTTCTTGGCTATCAAATGGCGCACACCTAGAAGCATAGTGGCCAGACTGACCATGAATCCCATAAAAGGTTGATCTGGTGTTTGATCTGGCGCTTGGATTCTATCTGTCTGCTAATTCTATCTGCCTGCTAATTCCTCAACTTACTCAAATTGTTTAATGTGACTAGAATTTGTATTACTGATAGATCTTTGTGCGTTCTCACCCACTCTATAAACAAAAAATTCAGGTTAGGTGAGGCTCAATATATTTACTGGTGGTTGTTTATATTACCTTGCCTCTGAATATCACTCATGGCTAGCCTGACTCCACAACGGACAAAACGCACTGAGAACATGGATATCTCGGTAGACCAAACTCCAGAACGTCCAGTTCGCCCTGACCAAGTTGAGGATTCAGAGGAGAGTGCAGGTGAAGAAGCTACCCCCAACACAAGAGATCTTCAGAGAGAAATATCCCAACGAGAAATGCATCGCTTTCTTCAATCCTTTCCTAGTCTTTCCGAAAAATACACCCTGATTGAGAAGACCGGAGAAGGTTTGTGGCCCTTCTTGCATCTCCTTTCGGTTAAAACTAACTGTGTTTCTTTTTGGTCTTTTTCAAACTAGGTACCTTCAGTACAGTTTATAAGGCGATCGATCTGGATCATCAACTTTACGACAATAATATGTGGCAACACTATTGCCCAACTGAACCAAACCTGGAGGACATCTCTTTGAAGGATATTAGAAAACGCAAACTTCAAGAGGAACCGGTTTATGTAGCTATAAAGCGTATCTATGTCACCAGCTCGCCAGCTAGAATCGCTAACGAAATCAGCATACTTAGAGACCTGAGGTAAGTGAAGACTTTCTCAAGTAGTGCCTAGATTGATTTCAAAGCTAACCTTCTTGTTGGACATAGTGGGCACGACTGTATATTGCCACTAATTACAGCTTGCAGGCACCAGGACCAGGTGGTGGTTATACTCCCGTACTTTGAGCACGACGACTTTAGGGTTCGCATCTAAGCTTTGATACTGACTTGGTTGAAATTAATTTATTATTGGTACAGGATTTTTATCGAAAGCTCTCGATCCAGGAGATGAAGCCATATTTTAGAGCACTATTCCGTGCGTTGGAAATCATTCACAAGGAAAAGATCATTCATCGGGATATCAAACCTAGCAACTTTCTTTACAATGTCGCTAAGAAACAAGGGGCTTTGGTGGACTTCGGTTTGGCACAAGTAAGCGCTTTCTTGGTCATCTGTGCGAATCGCTAGGTCATAACAGTTGACTGTCATGTAGAGAGAAGATAGTACACCAAAGGAACACCCAAAGCCCAAGCACTCAAGTACTGAGTCTACCGGTGGTCCAAGTGATGGCAAGTCGAATGTACTACTTACATCACCCCCGCCTGGTATTGTCGATCAAGAAGGACGCCCAGGGTATCTCAAGAATGATCCAAGGTATGTGGAACTAAGAAACCCTCTAACGTGGCATGTATTCATCAACATCATGGTAAATAACAGGCCTGCCGTTCGAGCCAACCGTGCCGGCACAAGAGGATTCCGAGCACCAGAGGTTCTATTCAAGCACGTTCATCAAACCGGGGCCATTGATATCTGGTCGGCTGGCGTGATTCTTCTGTGTGTCATGTCTCAGCGCTTCCCATTCTTCAACTCCAATAGTGACCAGGAAGCATTGCTGGAGATCGCGTGTCTGTTCGGAAAGAAGGCCATGCAGCATGCTGCAGCACTACTAAGTAAACCAAGCTCCTACTTGACAATCAGGCCAACACTCACCTCGTTTTGCTATTTTAGATCGATCTTTCATCACCAACGTACCTACGGTCCATGATAACCCAATCGGTTGGGAGCGTTTAATCAAGTATCTGAATCCAAATGGATTCAAGGATATTCCTGTCGAGGCCTTCGATCTCCTGAAAAGGTGTCTATCATTGGATCCCAACGAAAGAATCACCGCCACAGAGGCACTCAGCCATCCATTTCTAGATATGGCCGAGGATGGTGCTGAAGCGAGGGACGAGTTGGCGATCGATGTTGATCAATGAAATGGATATATATATATTTATACTTATATGCATATATATAGCTACTTTTATCAAATTTCTGTAGATAATCGGGGAATGATTCACACAACCTGCCATCACGAAAGCTGCCCATAAAACATCACAATTCCCGTATATTTACGACACCTTTTCATTAGCAATCTTTATACATTAAGGAAACGAAAGTAAAGGAAATGATTATAGACGATTGAGGGGAAGGGCAAAGTGAACAGGAACAAGAACAGGAACAGAAACAGGATTAGAAATAGGAATATACTAAGTGTCTCTTATTTCTTTTGATTCTTCAAATACTCTAAGAGTTGTTTACAGACGTCCTTGGTTTGTTGGAAATCTTCGTCAGTGGCAGTCTTAGTAAAGTAGCCCATCGCCTTGGCTGAGCAACCGGCACAGCTACGGAACACGGCAAAGTATTCATCGGTACACATACAATCGGTCATAGCACGAAGACCATTCTTGGTAGAAGTCTTGGCGTTCTGCATGATCTCTCGACAACCATCAGGCAAGGCATTGAAGCATATATTACAGTCAGAGACGTTAGGGATCTCTAAGCCGCGGGCCATCAATGGAGCTAAAAGGAGAGTGACAACAGCGAACGATTTCATGAAAGACAGCATGGCAAACAAGAATAGACTTTCGAGACGTGGATTTAGATGAACGTTTAAATGCGTCCAACCATTCCCTTGATATATATATATATTCGTTGGGTCGTCTACTCTGGGTAACAACATCTCGAATTCTATGGCACGCACTGTGGCATGGTGGATGATATATTGGGTGGATGAAATATTGATTTGATGTAACCTTATTTCGGCCCTCCGTTAGATATGTCCTAATTAAATCACGCGCATCCTATTCCTGTCTACCAATTTGGACTCAGATTGGTACTTGTCTAACCAAGGAATATCTGAAGAAAATCTGCGCTCCTCTACCCTTGTTTCATGAAACACGTTGCATATTTGTCCCTTTACCGCCAATCATCGGCCAACACGGCTGCTCATCAGCCACACAATATTGAAAAGGGAAATCAACGAGAATAACGTAAATTACTTGGCTAAGTTAGATTTAAAGTATTTGAGTAATTAGAAATGTTTATAATAGCTCTTAATACCAAGAAATTATAAATGTGAATATAGCGAAGTAATAGGCTAAACGTTTGTTATTGCTTCATCTTCATGTTGTGATATTCCTTAGATGTCTTCTTTCTCCGGCGAGTCTTCCTTAGGCTCTTCAGTTTCCTTTGGCTTGTCATCGGCTTTATCTGCAAGGGTGAGAATAAAGATTACCATGTGGTTTAAATGGGATATAGATTTCTCGTATTCTTACCAGAGTCTTGGATATCTGAGCTCCAAAGAGTGAGGTTGTCTCTCAAAAGCTGCATGATGAGAGTGCTGTCCTTGTAGCTTTCCTCACTCAGGGTATCCAGTTCAGCAATGGCATCATCGAATGCTTGTTTGGCCAAATGGCAGGCACGGTCAGGTGAGTTAAGGATTTCATAGTAGAAGACTGAGAAATTGAGTGCAAGGCCAAGACGGATAGGATGGGTGGGGGCTAAATCCGTTACAGCCACATCGCTGGCAGCCTTATAGGCCTCTAAAGACTGATCAGCAGTCTCTTTACGTTTGTCTTCTGCGGCAAACTCAGATAGATACCGGTAATAATCACCCTTCCTGGATTTCAGAGAAATCAATATCAATCATCGCACATTTTGCAGAACTTAGTTTGAAGACCAACTTACATCTTAAGATAAAACACTTTGGACTCTCCATTAGCTGCCTTGGGAATAAGATGTTCGTCAAGGACTTTTAAGACGTCATGACAGATATCACTGAGCTCAAGCTCAATTTTGTTTCTGTATGTACGAACTTTAGTGAATTGCGCCTCGTTACCCTTGCTCTCCTCTTTTTGCTCAATAGAGGAGACAATACGCCAAGAGGCACGACGCGCACCGATAACGTTTTTATATGCTACCGACAGGAGGTTCCGCTCTTCAACGGTTAGTTCTTCACCGAGGGCAGCTACTTTCTTCATATGAGAAACCATTTCTTGGGAGAGAAAAGTCGAGTGGTCAGACACTGTGTATGCTGATAAATAATGATATACTGTGGGTTACCATCGTAACGCTCAGCCTGCTCAGCGAGCTTTGCCATGTAAACTTGGTCGGCCTTGGATGTGTCCATTGTGTCTTTGTAGCTTGCGGTTAACTTGGTTTGTCTTTGTGAAGTAGAGGAACACAAATGAAATAGTAATAAGGAGAGTAATAAGAGTTGCAGTTGCTATGGAAAAGCAGGTCACTTATGACGAATTAGAATCCTCAGCCCTGGAATGGGAGGTGTCGTCACCATCATTGATCTAAAAAGACTGCTCTTACAGAGGTGTCATACCTACACTCGCACAATTACAGCATATGAAATAGGGACAAGAGGGATTCGAGCCAATCGCTGTGGATCTCCTAACAGCGGTCATATAAATGGATCTACATTTTGTAAGTCCATTTTTTTCATTTATCCATCGATCCGGATTCAGAGTGGTAATTCTAGCCAGTTTCCCATCCCAGTCACCCCCGTCTACCCCCGTCTCTCCATTCCCTAGTCCCTCACCCAAATCACTGATACACGTTGGCAGAGTTACAAGATAAGCAGAAATCATCGCATCTCTAATCACGTCCTATCTTCAATACTTGGCTCAAGTGCTAGCGATGACAGTGGACACTAGCCTAACTTGGTCCCTGATGCAAGAATGATCCTACTTACTCGAACTATTAAATACACGGGTTCTTGATTACGGTCATTTCCAACTATCTCTATTAGTAATGGAAGCCACTCTATTTGGCCACATCATAATCGTTATATCTACTTTACCTGCAGTTAAATAGTTCTCTAGAATCCCATTGGTGAACCCGGAGAAATGCTTTATGTCAGATTAGCTTACGAAGACATACCTTCGTAATGGTAAATTGCTGTATGCTAATTTCTGAAACACCCACCCCACATCTATAAAAGCCTCAATTTGGTGGACACGGCCAATTCGCATTTTCCATTACTCTCCTGTACACATTTAACATGAGTGATTCTAAAGATCAACGTTGTATCAATACCATCCGTACCCTTTCCGCCGATGTAGTTTTCAAAGCCAATTCTGGACATCCCGGAGCTCCCATGGGATGTGCTCCTATGGCTCATGTCTTGTTTACTAAATATATGAAGTTCAACCCTGAAAATCCCTCATGGCCTAACAGAGATAGATTCATTCTGTCGAACGGCCACAGTTGTGCCCTTCAATATGTTCTTCTTCACCTCTTGGGTTACAAGGTTACCATGGATGACTTGAAGACTTTCCGTCAATTGGACAGCATCTGTCCTGGTCACCCCGAGAATTACATGACCGATGGTATCGAGGTCACCACTGGTCCTTTAGGCCAGGGAATCTCGAATGCAGTTGGCCTTGCACTTGCCGAAGCTCATATGGAAGCCACTTTCAATAAGGATGATTTCAAAATCATTGATAACTACACTTACTCTATTTTGGGTGATGGCTGTCTACAAGAAGGTGTAGCTTCTGAAGCAGCCTCTCTTGCTGGCCATCTCAAGCTTGGTAAACTTATCGCACTCTACGATGATAACAGTATCCAAATTGACGGTAGCACCGATCTTAGCTTCACTGAAGACGTTCTTAAGCGCTATGAAGCCTACGGATGGCATACTCTATCCGTTGGCGATGGTGACAATGATATCGAAAGTATTGCCAAGGCTATTGGCGAGGCCAAGAAGGTCACAGATAAACCAAGCATCATCAAAATCCGTACCACCATCGGTTACGGCTCTCTTCTCGAAGGCACAGAGAAGGTGCACGGTGCCCCACTAAAGAGTGATGATATCGTCAAGGTCAAGACCAAGTTTGGTTTCGATGGAGACAAACAATTCTTCGTTCCTGATGATGTCTACGAGTTCTATGGACAAGTTAGAGCTCAGGGAGCCAAATATGAAAAGGAATGGAATGAGACTTTCAAGAAGTACAGTGAGAAGTATCCAGATCTTGCTAAGGAGTTTAAACGCCGTTTCGCCGGAGAACTCCCATCTGGTTTCGAGGAGGCACTTCCCCGCTACAAGCCTTCAGATTCACCTACCGCCACCAGAAAATTATCGGAAACCCTTTTAAATGCTATTGCCGATAAGGTGCCAGAACTAATCGGTGGTTCTGCTGATCTTACTCACTCTAATCTCACCCGGTGGAAGACTGCAGTGGATTTCCAGCCCGAAAGCTCTGGGTTGGGTGACTACTCTGGTCGTTATATCCGCTATGGTGTTCGTGAACATGGTATGGCAGCCATATCCAATGGAATTGCTGCATACGGTCCTTTGATTCCGTTCGCATCTACCTTCTTGAATTTCATTTCCTATGCTGTCGGTGCTTCCCGCTTGACCGCACTTTCCCACTTACGCGTCATCTACATCATGACTCATGACTCGATCGGATTGGGTGAAGATGGGCCCACTCATCAGCCTATCGAAACCTTGGCCACTCTCCGTGCCACACCTAACACACTAGTTTTCCGACCAGCGGATGGCAATGAGGTCTCTGGTGCCTATTTAGCTGCATTCAGGAACAAGACCCGGCCCAGTGTCATTGCACTGACCCGCCAGAACTTGCCTCACTTGGAGGGATCGACGGTTGAGAATGTACTTAAGGGTGCATACGTTTTGCAGGGAGCAGACAAACCGCAAATAATTCTGGTGGCTACTGGGTCGGAAGTGTCGATCATCGTGGATGCCGCTAAAGAGTTGGAGAAGAAGGGGATCAGCACTCGCGTTGTATCTATGCCGTCTATGGAATTGTTTGAGGAGCAGGAGCAGTCGTATAAGGAATCGGTCTTCCCAGAGGGCATTCCCGTGGTTAGTGTTGAGGCGATGTCCACCTTTGGATGGTCTCGATATGCACACGCCTCCATAGGTATGAAGGGCTTCGGTTCATCCGCACCCTACGAAAAACTTTATGAACGCTTCGGGTTCACGGCTTCCAACATAGCTGACAAAGCACAGAAGACACTGACATACTACGAAAACAAACCAGTTCCCCATCTGATCGCCCAAATTTTCTAAATTCTTGTATCATTAAAGATTTGAATGTTCACGATAATAAATTTCACATTCCATAATAATCCTATGACCGGGAAATCATCTCTAGCTTAATTTCATGATGGCTGATCACCGTATATGCTTTAAATTAAGTCAATATACTTGAGGATCATTCCATTTCTTTTCCATTTCTTCGTCGAATATTTATACCACACATCATTGTGGTCACCTCATTAGGAAAAAAAATCGAGTGACTAAACGGGTAAATGATTTCAATGGTCGAGAGAATTAGATGGGTTTTCTCACTAACCAACAGTAATCATGGGTAGAAAAGGAAGCGAAGAAGGGGGTGGTCATGGGAAACATCACCACAAATCAGTCAAAAAGAATTCCAAGGGAAGAAATGACAAAAAATACGAACGTGGGAACAGGTTTTACTTTTCAACCAATTTACTTGTGTTCCTTCCGTTGTTTTCGTTTCGACAAAGGCCGACCTACTTAGGTTAACGTTCGAGGAAAACCCAGGGAAAGGTTAAAAGGGAACCTAAACTCGAACTGGAAACGGAAACGGAAACGGAAACGGAAACGGAAACGGAAACAATACTTTCCCTGTATTGAATCACTTGATTCACCAATTCTTTGTTCTTTTTTCTAGGGTTCGTGAGGTAGTGGAGAATGCTGGTGATTTGACTTTAGTTCAAGGTTTTTATCGACTTTCCTTAGTTCCTCTAATTCTACCTACACTATTCCCTTTTGCTAAGATTTAAGTTATTTGTTTTGAAACAATTCAGAAAAACCGGGTCGAAAGATACCCGTTCCTCTTGCTATGTGGGTGAGTGGCATGATTTTGGGTCGGTTTGGTTTGACTATCTGTGTTTAAACTTGTGGCTTTTTTTATCAATAGGATTTCGAACAATGTGATCCTAAACGTTGCTCAGGCAAGAGATTGGAAAGATTGGGTATGGTCCGATCTTTAAAGGTCACCCAAGGTTTTCGTGGTGTTGTACTCAGGTAGAGATAAGCTGCTCAATAAGCTTCGGGTTGCGGTCACTCATAGAGCTCATGCATATCCTGTCTAGTCCTACCGGAAAGCAGGCAGTTTCCCCCGAAGACAAAGACATCATCATGGAGCATGGTATCGCCGTGGTGGAATGCTCTTGGGCTAAACTAGACGAAGTCCCGCTCAACAGATTACGTGCTAAACATAACAGACTTCGTGAGTGATTATGTACTCCATTTATTGATTATAAATGACCCATCGCTAACCTGCTTATTCATCCCCAGTCCCATTCTTGGTAGCGGCTAATCCAGTCAACTATGGCAAACCGCTTAGATTAAATTGTGCCGAAGCTTATGCCGCTTGCTTTTACATCTGTGGTAAGTTTGTCTTTTCCGTGTACCTTACTGGGCTAGGAATCCGTTAACGCTCGAGCAAAATAGGCTTGGATGAGTATGGTGATGAGGTCATGAGTAAGTTTAAGTGGGGTCACGGCTTTAAAGAAGTGAATGAGTAAGTTTCATACGTAGCTGGAAAGTGAGCCGAAGCAATGGTTTACTCAAATCACTCGTAGGGAAATTCTCAAGAAGTATGCGGCATGCAAAGACTCAGCAGACATCGTGAGAGTACAGAACGAATGGCTGGCTAGTATCGAGGAGGATCATCAACGTAAAAGAGGTATTCATCATGCACGTGTCTTTTATTGTGGAATCTTTTGTTCACTTGTTCACTATAGAAGAAGATGACGACGACGACCTTCTTTTCGAGAATCCAAACCACAACTCTAGGTTGGTAGTTGATGTACTATCCAAATATGTACTCCTTCAATGATGGTTACTAAACAGGCATTCTTGCAAATTTTTTAGATACGAGGAAGAAGAGAGCAGTGAAGAGGAGGAGGAAGAGGAAGAGGAAGAAGAAGATGATGATGATGTTGATGACGAGGAGGAGGAAGAAGAAGAAGACAGCGAAGATGACATTCAACCACGAGCTCAAGAGCAAGAGGATGAAATTGTTCGCATGTTTAGACGTTCAGTTAATGTGGACAAATAAATAGACGTGTGACTTGAGATATAGTGTGCATAAGTAATTACATGTATTTGACAAAAATGTATATTATATAAGACATGTTATGACATCGAAAAATCGACGATTTTTAGCACCGTGCCTCAAGTTTCCTCTTGAAATAAAACCATTTATTATATACACATTTCTATCAAAACATCATTTCCTCGCTTCCTCTAATGCAGCCAACTGACTACGGTACTTGGCTAGTTCTTCACTGACGCTTTGGATTCTTGCCACGTAGTTCCGTGTTTCTAGTTGGATCTCCCGATGAACGAGATCTAGACGTTCAAGCTCTTCTCTTTCATATTCAACACCTAAACCAAACTACTTAGTCTGAGAACTTCGGGTGTAAAGCCTCTCAGTGATAACTTACTAAACTTATGCCGCTCAGTCCGACTGAGTGGTAGAGTAGACGGGCCACTTTCAGTCAAAAGTTTGTACATAGCCTCAGTTGGCTCACTGAATATCTAAACGTTGTATGATATGGTTCAATGAGTTGGCCAACACGACAATGAACTCTGATACATACCAATTCCTCGTATTGATAATATTGTACTATTGGGTTCTTGCCCGATGCTTTCACTTTGTCAAGATCTTCATACGGATGAAGTCTCAGAGGATGATAGAGGGTAACGGGTTTTTCGTGACTAACACTATTAAAATAGATCTTGATGACGATCTCAAACTCTCCCCAACCAGTCTCACTCACTTCAAAAGGTGCCTTCTCAACAACTGAAAAACAGTTAAGGAACGTCTTCGCAATCTTGTGGGAAAGTACTTACCTCGATTGGGGTTTGCGAAGGATTCATGTAATTTGAAGTTCACTTTCTTGATGAAATGTGAAATATCTTCGTTATTTACGCCACGGACAGAAACTACCCAGTTATGTGTATGGGAGCCTGGTTCTATGGCTTTTTTACTCGAGATTGGGGTAGCAATTGTTCCATAAACGATAGACTTAGAAACAGATAACCCCTAACAAGTAGACATACATAAGTAATCAGTAGAGAAACCCAGCACTCTTTCGGTAGGTGTCTCGCATAGAGAAAGAAGAATTACCTTTAATCTCCTGGGTGTAGAATTCATACCCAACATGAACTTGCTTCAAGTAACGGATATTATCTAAGAATTTTTGTGGTTTATCGGAGCCGGTTGAGACGACGTTGGAATCTGGGGAATTTACGATGATTTTTTGATTAGACTTAGACAAGAATCATTCTGATTTATACTAAGAGTGTCAAATTAAGTGGATTTCTGTTTATTGATTTATACAACATGCAATGAGTTGAGTTAAGGAAACACAAGGAATAAACAACTACTCAGAGCATGGACTAGTCTTCTTTGGAAAGACGGAAATTACGAAGAGCTTTAAGTGATATAGTAAACACTACCCATATGAAACTTAACACGATACATCCCAAAGTGATGTTTTGCACCAGATGTTCCCCTTCAAGTTGTCCTTTTGGCACCGATATTTCTTGACTTGTATTTTGATTACTCAATACAAGTGGATATATTTTCGTAGTTCCAAGAAATTCTTTTTCAACCAAAAAAGGCGGGTGTTGATCTACCTCGAACGTTTCCTTCACTTTGACATCTAAAAGAGTTCAACAAAGTATAGTTGGTAAAAAACCGATGGGTAGTCTCAAATAGATATTCTAAGATACCTTGAGGACAACTCCAAAACACATAAGGGGCTTTAATATGAATTGTTTCATGTGTTCCCTCCCCTTTCATTGCTGGGTATTGATATCTCATGTGTACTGGGACTTTCACTTCCATCGGGTCTTGTTCATTTATCATTGGCGAAATAAGCAGCGAAGGTGCTTCTTCTTCAGATATCTCACTTACAGGTGCTTCAAGTTCGACTTTTCCATATATTTTAGCGCTACCTAAGGAAGGTTCTAAATCTTTCAACTGGTATGGATCTAAAATAATGTCTCGTGGAAGGTCATAAAATACATGTAATTTACAAGCAGCACCAGGTGAAGTTAGCTCTGAACTTGGAAAAGTTAAGAAAAAATTGGGGTGGAAGCTCTGGCTTGGCTCAATATGAAAGGTTCCTTGAGTGAGCATATTTTCTATGGTTCGATGGAAAGAGGGAGTCAAGTCCACGCCTAAGTAGAATAAATGATACATTGCCATGATGGAATTTTATTTGATCTAATTCGGGATGTGCCCAAATTTAGGTTAACAAGAACAGCCCAAGGAAACTATGCATCTTTATTAGAGTTATGCCAACAAAGCCATCCATCCTCGTAGAAGAACTCATGCTACATAGCTGTACGTATCCTGTTGGGAATCAATCCGTTTGATGTATTCCCGGTCGAGGAGAACATAATTCTTACAATAGCAGCCTAATATTACTCAGTTGAATTGGGTGGAGTGAATAACTGTATAAGAAACATTCATCGAACCACTAGCCCTAAATCTATTCATCGAACCACTAGCCCTAAATCTATTCATCACTCGAATGTTTGTATATTGTAACGAGATATATCTGACATACTATAAGATATTAACAAATAACTTCGAATCACGAGGTAAATGTAACAACCTCTTTATTAGAACAATATATACTACTAACAGAGGATACAAGAGTGAGTAATGCTACCCTTACGAAGCTTTCGGGAAACTCACGCCACATAGCTGTACATGTCTTTTTGTGAATCAACCCGTTCAATATATTCTTTCTCAAGGAGAACATCAATACACTTCTTGATATCTGGGATTCTGGGCTTGAATCGTGATTGGAGTTGGGTGATGACTTCGTTCATGAGAGCAACATGCTTCATTACTTTACGAGTCTTCATAATTCTTACAATAGCAGCCTAATATTACTCAGTTAGTCAGATGCTACTTGAATTGGGTGGAGTGAGTAACTACAAACCTGCATAAGAAGCTTACGATCTTCTTCGATCGTCTTGTGTGTCTCCTCAGCCTCTATTTTCTGCTCGGTCTTGATGGGAACGTTCAAGTTGACCCGGATCTTCTTGCTAAATGTCCAATGGATGAGTACCTGCAATACAGCCACTTAGACTCTTACAATTACCTCTTGAAATCCATATTCAGGTCATATCTAGATCCTGCTTCGCCAACACTTTGTCCCTGGGACAATGTCAGAACCTTTGCCTTTACCAGGATCCCGAGTTGCCCATTGAGGACATCAGGGTTGAGTCCAGTACCGGTCTGAAGTTCTTCATAAGAGTACGATAGCCCAACATTATAATGAAGTAAAATGCCCATCTGGTAAGCTGACACCTGAGCAGCAATAAAGACGTTAGCACACGCCAATTCCATTAAGCAAACGCATCCGAAATACCTGGAACGTATACGCAGTCTTCGCTTTGAGGTAATGCGTCTTCAACTCAGCTTTCGAGAGTTGGAACAGCCAGTTCAGCTTACGACCGTTGTGCTTGGACTGGTAGAATCCCTGGAAACGCTCATACGTCTTGACAATCTAGGTTGCAATTGTTTAGCTACTGTCTAAGATATGCCGTTCTTGACCTCGTTGAACTTACCTCGTCAGGGATATTGAAAGGCGTGGATGGTGCCTGAAGTGGCCAGGAAGCAGTGCCAAGAACCAGTATGTAGAAATCTGATTGATGTGTGAGCTCCTGTCAAGAAATATATAAAAAGGCAGAACTTGGCTTGCCTGTTAGATCGTTGGGCTCATGTGTTTGCAGCATTTTCTCTCTGAATGCGTCGTTTAGATCCTTGCTGACACCTATATCAGTGAACATTCTTTGCAACTTGGATGTGTATTCGTAACCACATGCTTCCTAATAGGTAGATTGTTATTAGAGCCTGTACTAATAGTCAGAATAGAATTTTCGCTTACCTTGAGTTTAGATATCATACTGGCTTCAGCATCATCCGAAGCAGAAGTACCGTTGACAAGACGTTTGGCCAACATCTTGGAGTAGAATTTCTGGAAAACATCCTTGTCTTCCACATACTTGAATACGGTCATCTATATATAGAGTCAAGTTAGCAAAGCTGGGTACCACTACGATGTAGCGAGTATTAAACTAACAATATTGTTGAGCAAATCCTCCAAATCAGCTTCTTCAGGATTCTTAGCACTCTTTCTGAGCAATGAGTCACAATATCTAGCAACAAGCTCTGGGGATTTGGATGTTGAAGCTTTGCAGACTTTGTTTCGATTGACAAACTCACGGCAAGCCTTGTCCAAAGAAGCAACAAATCCGGCCTCTCCTCTAAAAGCGTTGGACACAAGGTCGTTGTATTTAATGTGCACTTCAAGCAAGGCATCAACATAAGTTTTGGGTTCCTATGATGGAAATCAAGAAAATGTTCACATTTAGACAATCATTGAGGCATGCTTTGTAGAAAAATACCTACCATAGTCTCGCCTCCCTGATCGGCAATTCTCTCAATAGTGCTGAGCCCAGCTTTCTTAACATGCGCTTCAAACTTGTTTCGTAACGGATTTAGTCCCTCGGGAACTCTAGAGAGCAGCGTGTACATACGGAACAGATC
This sequence comes from Basidiobolus heterosporus B8920, assembly GCA_000697455.1. Classification (NCBI taxonomy): domain Eukaryota; kingdom Fungi; phylum Basidiobolomycota; class Basidiobolomycetes; order Basidiobolales; family Basidiobolaceae; genus Basidiobolus; species Basidiobolus heterosporus. The sequence continues at coordinate 1,349 of JNET01029615.1, read as the reverse complement.
TATATCATCTTGTTTAGAAAAAGGAATAGATAGGTATTCTATCAAAGCCGTGCTTCACCTTCTTGTTTGTCGTTGTCAAGTAGATTCTGGAATTCGTCCCACATGATATCCATATGCTTGCTGACAAGAACGCTTTCGCAAGTAGTGATAAGCTAGAAACATCTCATGAATATCACGATCGCTTGAGAATATGCTCATCCAATACCTACTGGTTTATGGGTGCTAGGATGAAGGTAAAGCTGTACTCTCGAATCCTCTTCTTGCAAACGGGCTTCAGCCTAAGCGTAAAAGATTAGGGATACAAGATTGCGAGTATCGTCACAGCCTGAATACACTTACTTTCTTCATATAATCAGTAACACTGTTTTCGCTGACAAATTTCTCACTCTCGTTTTTGTAGTATACTTCAGTGGCAGCAAGGAAGGGAGTCTCGAAAGATTTCACGTAGACATCCAGTGTGGTCTTGCTGGAATCGGAGTCGTCCAGCCCGAGAGAAACTGGTGTGTAGAGTTAAGGATCAGTACGCGCTTCGGAAGACAGTGAGTTGCGTTGGATTTACCATAGGATTCAACAACGTTTTTGATCAATCCGATCTCGATTGTTTCGCCATTGCGTTGACGCTCGATCAACTTGAGTACAGCTACCGTGATGTTGTTCTGAACGTGGTTGAAAAGGTGGTCTCTCCAGCTTACGAGAGCAAGCTAGAAAAAAGCCGAGCTTAGTCACTAGACCATATTCCAGATGGCTTATTGTAATGTTGGATACTAACCGTGTTGACATCGTAAACATTCTTTCGACCTTCTTCTCTTTCTCTTTTAACCCAGTGTCGGTTTAGGTAGGAGAATAAGTGGTGTACAACACTGGATGCGATGGTATAACGCGACCACTGTTTACTGTAGTACTGGAGCAAAGATTCGTCAACATACTGTTCACATTCCTAGAACATTGAGCATATTTTAGTTAAAAATAAATCTTGATGGAATAATGGAGGCTATTCTATACCCTCTTGATAATAGCCAAGTGAGTCTGAAGATATTGGCAAAGATTACTGTAGAGATCACTCCCTAATAGACTGGCACCTAAAAGACATTAAGCATATATTTAATATACAGCGAACGTGCTGTAAACTGAAGAACCAACCTTGCATTCCACGACTAGGGCCTGTAAGCGATTCCGAACCAAAGGCCGCGGCAGCACGAGTATTGGTACAATAATTATAAACCCCACTATGTAAGGTAGTACCGGGTTATGGATCATATTTTTGAAAGAGGCAAATTGTTGTAATTAATTAATTATGAAAGGCTCTGTTCAACTTGGAATAATTATTCAAAGGATACGTATATAAGCCC